>JAVIAB010000124.1:38811152-39029701 GCA_032433765.1 Megaustenia siamemsis
TATCCAAAATTAGGAAGAAACAATCATAATTTTGTTGCCTATGTAATGAGAAGGAACAGCTGGAATATATTGTGACAACTGGGAAAATTGAGGGACGAAGAGATAGAGAGAAGCAAAGAGAAAAGATACCAGACGGCTTAAGAGAATGGCTTGGCAGAAGTTCAACAAAAGAAATGATAAATAACTGTCGAGATCGAAAGTTGTGGAGAGACATGATCACCTAGGCCAGCAGGCATGATACTTGATGCTGATGATGATAGTAAGTCTCTCGAGTGCGAGCACAGCAAATTCTCAAACATTCACAGCAAGGGATGGGTGGTCTAGAAGTAAGAAATCGGCATCTGGACAATGGGATCCGGAGTTCGATTACCACCAGGTTGTGGGAATTCTTCTCTTCAAGTCAGTACTTTTTTGTGACTACCTTTTCTCGGTCTCTGGATAGTGAGATTTGATGTCTAGCCCTTTCGGGTAACGACCAAAAAAAGAGAGAATTTCCCTTGTGCATTCTGTGCCAGTTTAAGAAAACCATGGCAGTTAGAAATTGAACAAAGTAGTCCAAAAACGGCGACTGATCAGGCAAATATGGTAAGAAAAGAATCTAATCAAAAATGTCAAAACACTCGATAATAAAATATGAGATCACCTCTGAAGGAATAATAAAGGAATTCTGAAGGAATATCTGCCTGTTGGCGAGGAACACCTGAGCACAAGGATTCCAGTGTGATAAATATGAAACAGTGACACTGGAGACTTGGCCAGAGATATAATGCTGACGTCACAAACACAATTCAGACAACTTTCCACAAAACAATCTCGGGCAAGTAATATGAAGATTCTATGTTGCCCAGGCTCTAGAATCCTTTTTTTTTTATGTCTCATTACTTCCTCCAAAGAAACAAGTTTCCTGCAACCACTAACGGGGAAAGGAGCCGCGATAGCTCGGTGGTTAGTGAACTGGACTACAAAGAGGTAGGGTTCGATCCCAACCGAAGGCTTCCAGGTTCACCTAGCCTATAATGGATATCGGATTTTTTTTCTGGGAAAGTAAAGCGGCACGGGCGTAATACCGACCACATTACCCCAATAATCATGTGCCGAAGGTCTGTAAAATTTATGGTCACTAACACTATATTCCCTATACGCCACTTGGCGTGACGGGGGCACTTAGATTTTACTTAGACTAACGGGGAAAACGATAAGATCATGATTAGTTAGTCGTTAAAGATACATATTAATGATAATTTGCATGTTGATATGAGTAGTAAGAATAAAACTGATAACTAGCGGTGGACATGAATTGTAATGATGATTATAAATAATAAGCAAATAGTTCAGTCGCAATACAGTAAATAATAACATAATGAGTGTAGACTGTCCTCATAATGAAACAGATCAAAAGTCTCAAGTCTTATCCGAAAAACATACATCACAAAAAGACGTAACAATAAAATGTGTGTGTTTTTTTTAAATGCAGGACAGCTGTTCAACAAAGATTGAACGTACAGCGTGGTGAATGCGCACTCCAGTCACGCAAAGGTGTGGGAATACACAGAGAAAACAAATTACATAATGGTTGAGTACACAAAAATCATAATCATTGCATGCAGAAGACAAGAAACGGGTCAAAATTTGTGAAATTAGTTGCACAACTAAAACTGGTCGGGTTTTTTTAAATTTCTTTTAACGCGGAGAACAGCTATGCCATGCTACCCTAGAATTGCCTTTAATGGGATTACTGTGACCACAAACCACTCTCCATGTGTGTGCCACATATTTACACCCCAGAAAGAAATACTGAATATAACAACATCATGTGCCGTCTGTGATATTAATGACCACAGACCAGGAGCCTCCAGTATGATTGATACAACTGTTGCACCAAGCATTTCATCAGCAGAGCCATATCTATGGAATGTTAATCTGACATTGTTCTTGAATGATATCCAAGTTAATGAGACATCAGAATCGTGTGGCGGCAGCTACAAGAAGGGAGCGGAGAACATCAAGTTCTGCTGCTATAAAGGAGACTTGCCTTGCTATCCCAGAATTGCCTTAAATGGGATCACTGTAGTTGAAAACTTCTCCTCTTGTGTAAACTACACATTCACATCCAAGAGTGAATCAGTGAAGGTCACAAAATCATATTCTCTCTGTGGTTTTACTAATTACAGGTCATGTGGCTTCTGTTGGATTGGAAATGATAACTTACCACCACTGTGTGTCTATATGTTTGGAATTGGAGTCATCAATGACGGCCTAACATCATCAAGTGCTATGACGATCATCATTTTCGGGAGGACGTGAACTCCCATGGTATATGGTGGATAGGCGGCAGGAACCATTGAAGGCTATGTCTGAAAAGTGTTCCTTCTTGCAGTTTCCTCATATTCCAAGTCCGGCTTGTTGCAGGAGCTACTGAGTTAAGTGCTCTGTGCACACCGTGAGCTGTGTGTCTCATCCGTTTTGATCCTGCTTCGATATCCCGCTTGTTTACGATGAATGATGATATCGTATGACAGGGAACAGTTGGCTGTGTTCACTTTCTGCGCGGTTTCGCCTTATGTCTTTTGGCGTGTGCTGAGACGCTACGATGGGGACTACAGTTACCTTTCTTTGTTTGGGAGATGAGTTAGTAATTCGGATGATTCCACTGGCACGGGCGGTTGAGCAATTATGGATTTTAATTCGTTTGCTGTGAAACCGAGGCCTTCCATAACCAATAATAATAATAATAATAAACAGTCGCATTTCTGCAACAAGATGTTTCACTTCAGTTAAAGGATGTGGGATAACTATCTAACCATCGAGTTAAGAACATCAGTACTGGTGCTCAATAATCCCACAATCTCAGACTCATTCTTCACTTTCCATTTCTTCCATTAACTTGAAGATTTTTATTCTACGACTTTTGGATGTAAGTTATAGCTACGACTAGTCGAAGACACCTGTATCACTGTAAACCAATTAAAATCTATGATTGCTTAACCGCCCGTGCCAGTGGAATCATCCGAATTAAAATTCATCTCATTGAATCATCCAAACAAAGAAAGGCAGAATATATATTGGATCTAACTATAAATGCAGTGCCTCTTGACCAAGCAATATGTCATTTTTTGTAACCCAAGTTACTCGGAAGTTTATTTACGCTTGCAACATAACCATTCAAATTAACAGCAATTATATTGTATCATTTAACACTAAAGAAATTTTAAAAACTGTTTTGTTCCACTGTTTTCAGTTTCCTGTAATGAGAAGGTTACACAGAGCCACTGTTACCTGTTACGTATGTTGCAAGAGGCAACTAAGAAGATTTGAAAGCATCGCCTGTGCAGATGCGTAGAATGTGCACGGAGAGGCATTGTCAGTAGAATCTACCATGTCCATGTACCGATGCATTTTGGGAAATGCTGTGACAAGTGGTGAAGCGGGTATGGGGAATTACTGACTGTGGTGAAATTGATTTCAAGAATAGAATAGAATAGAATAGAATAGAATAGAATAGAATAGAATAGAATAGAATAGATTAGAATAGAGTAGAGTATAGTAGTAGAGTATAGTAGTAGTAGAATAGTAGAGTAGAGTAGAGTAGAGTAGAGAATAGAATAGAATAGAATAGAATAGAATAGAATAGAATAGAATAGAATAGAATAGAATAGAATAGAATAGAGACGGTTACACACACGGCGTTCTCACTAATTTGTTTTAACATACTTAAGATCCTGGCGCTGAAAGTATGGTGTACGTAAAGTGGCTATACTCAAATTTCCACCGATGCCAAGATACTACCTAACACCACATGGTGTGAAAATTTTCAGCGACTCACAGCTGACTGCTTGCGTTCGGATCACCGGCAGCTGTTGCTCAAAATCTTAGTCTGTCTCCCCGTTGTGTCTCTGGTGGCATCAACAAGCTAGCAAGTCTGGCCAATGAAGTAGCGACTGCAAGCAGTAAGGAATCATGCCTATATGTCCATGATCAACACCTATGTTCATAAATGACATTCTTGACTTCAGAAATGTTCACAACCTATACAAGCCAAGCCGATAAGTGAAAAAAGAGAAAGAAAGAAACCACTGTGCAAAGCTACAGGATGCAATATCATAAGTTCCTAAACACAAACAATTGTTGTAATAGAAAGAAGGATAACATGGAGGAAAATTAAGATTATATCGATAGTAAAACGTCAAATCATGGAACAAAACACACACGCTTTCATAATGAACTATGGAAATAAGGAAGCACGCCGACTGCCAGTGATAAATGATGAGCTCTCGCATTCTGTTTAGATCTTCCTATGAATCGAGGCAGACATTTCTAAAGGACACCGCCTGCTTGTAATGATGATCCGAAATAAATGTACAATAACTAAACAATGAAAATGATAAGACAATTTAAAAAAAAATAGAACAGGACCAGCGAGGCTCAAAGAAACTCAATAATTGAAGAAAAACAAACAAATAAATTAATTGTTGATCTTGAAAAATGGAAGAAGAATTTTATTGCGTCATATACTGTCAATATTGATTTTTGGGTGCAAATTGGGGAAAATTAACACATATGATAATCTGAAAGTTCACAACAGAAGCAGAAATATGATTTTGTTAATAGAAGAGCGCCCTTTATATCTTGGGCAATTGAAAACAACTTGAAATGAAAATATTAATATCAAAGGAACATTTGCTTTTTTAAATCGTGATGGTCTCACGGTTCGCAGAGTATTTTATAATGCAAATGGTATAGTTGCAGATGAATTAACTGTTAACTTCACAAGACAAGACACTAACTGTTAGCATCATGTGGCACATGATAAAGATAAATAGTTCGTTTTACTACATTCATCAAGTTTTGTTCAAATCTCTCTCTTTCTCTATCGTTCTATCGTTCTCTCTCTCTCTCTCTCTCTCTCTCTCTCTCTCTCTCTCTCTCTCTCTCTCTCTCTCTCTCCATAGTCCCTTTCGTTCACTGCTGTATAAGCATCTTTCTGTTCATTTCATGTTATGGAGTCTCCTCAAACGTTATGACCTGATTACCCATTGGTGTGCATTTCCCCTTTGCGCTGACAAGCTCAGTACATCACACAACAAAATAGACACGCGGAAAATCATTTTAACAAAACTCGTATATCGGAACAGACAACATTACAGTCTTCTCCAAGACAAAACAAAGCAAAAAAAGAGATACGAGAAATTGTTTTCAACGATAGAAAACCCGAGCTTATTCTCAGCTTACCCGGGTCTACCAGTATCAGGTATCCTAGAGATACTAAACGCGTGTGGCTTTCACGAGGACGAAGCATTCCCCCCCCCCCCTGTCGTTTAATTATCCTCGCATCCTAACATCCTTCCACTTGGAACCATATGGTTTTCTGGCATGTTCCCAACTTTCCCACGGGCAGCGTCTGCTCTCGGGTTGCAGTTTTCCAGAGAGGACCATAAGCTGGAATGTACCGACCTCTGGAGAACGTGAGTCATCAAGTACTGCCCAGATACAAGACCTGTCATAACCTCTCAAACCGAGGCAAGGCGAGTCTATGTTCACGATAAAGTAACCCAAGGCTATATTTAGTACCGTGACCTCTTATCAACATAGCGCGCCAGTAGTGAGTAACGAAATAACCAACTCCCCTCTCTTTGTCTCCACTCTTTCTTAAATCCTTTTTTTTTCAGTCAGTGTATTTTTCTTCCTGTACCTCTCTCTCTCTCTCTCTCTCTCTCTCTCTCTCATTCTCTCGCTCTCTTTTCCTCTTTTCCATTTTCTTTTTATCTTTTTAATTCTTTCAATCTCATCGTTTCTTTCTTTCGTTCATTCCATTTTTTGTTTGTTTGTTCTGATGGTATTAAGAATCTTTCAGATGAGCGCTTCCAAAGCTCAACCTTGACATTAACAGCAATCAGGTTTTGTTAGGAAAAACCCTGCATGTTACATGGTCATTAGTGAAATCGTTAGTTTCTTTAGTGAAACAGGTCATTCTTGGTTACATGGTCATTAGTGAAATCGTTAGTTTCTTTAGTGAAACAGGTCATTCTTGGTTACATGGTCATTAGTGAAGTTATTAGTTTCTTTAGTGAAGCAGGTCATTCTTGGTTACATGGTCAGTAGCGAAATCATTAGTTTCTTTAGTGAAACAGGTCATTCTTGGTTACATGGTCATTAGTGAAGTCATTAGTTTCTTTAGTGAAACAGGTCATTGTTGGTTACATGGTCATTAGTGAAGTCATTAGTTCCTTTAGTGAAACAGTTCATTCTTGGTTACATGGTCATTAGTGAAGTTATTAGTTTCTTTAGTGAAGCAGGTCATTCTTGGTTACATGGTCAGTAGCGAAATCATTAGTTTCTTTAGTGAAACAGGTCATTCTTGGTTACATGGTCATTAGTGAAGTCATTAGTTTCTTTAGTGAAACAGGTCATTCTTGGTTACATGGTCATTAGTGAAGTCATTAGTTTCTTTAGTGAAACAGGTAATTCTTGGTTACATGGTTATTAGTAAAGTCATTAGTTTCTTTAGTGAAACAGGTCATTCTTGGTTACATGGTCATTAGTGAAATCATTAGTTTCTTTAGTGAAACAGGTCATTCTTGGTTACATGATCAATAGTGAAATCATTAGTTTCTTTAGTGAAACAGATCATTCTTGGTTACATGGTCAGTAGCGAAGTCATTAGTTTCTTTAGTGAAACAGGTCATTCTTGGTTACATGGTCAGTAGCGAAGTCATTAGTTTCTTTAGTGAAACAGGTCATTCTTGGCTACCATTCGTCAGTAGCGAAATCCTAGAGAACAAGTTAATCTCTGTTACATGATCAGTAGCGAAATCCTAGAGAACAAGTTAATCTCTGTTACATGATCATTAGTGAAATCATTAGTTTCTTAAGTGAAACAGGTCATTCTTGGTTACATGATCAGTAGCGAAATCCTAGAGAACAAGTTAATCTCTGTTACATGATCATTAGTGAAATCATTAGTTTCTTAAGTGAAACAGGTCATTCTTGGTTACATGGTCAGTAGCGAAGTCCTAGAGAACAAGTTAATCTCTGTTACATGGTCAGTTGCGAGGCCCTAGAGAATAAGTTAATCTCTGTTACATGGTCAGTAGCGAAGTCATTAGTTTATTTAGTGAAACAGGTCATTCTTGGTTACATGGTCAGTACCGAAGTTCTAGAGAACAAGTTAATCTCTGTTACATGGTCAGTACCGAAGTCCTAGAGTACACGTTAATCTCTTTTACATGGTCTGTACCGAAGTCCTAGAGAACAAGTTAATCTCTGTTACATGGTCAGTAACGAAGTTTTAGCGAAGTAAGTTAATCTCTGTTACATGGTCAGTACCGAAGTCCTAGAGAATAAGTTAATCTCTGTTACATGGTCAGTAGCGAAGTCATTAGTTTATTTAGTGAAACAGGTCATTCTTGGTTACATGGTCAGTACCGAAGTTCTAGAGAACAAGTTAATCTCTGTTACATGGTCAGTACCGAAGTCCTAGAGTACACGTTAATCTCTTTTACATGGTCTGTACCGAAGTCCTAGAGAACAAGTTAATCTCTGTTACATGGTCAGTAACGAAGTCCTAGAGAACAAGTTAATCTCTGTTACATGGTCAGTACCGAAGTCCTAGAGTACACGTTAATCTCTTTTACATGGTCAGTACCGAAGTCCTAGAGAACAAGTTAATCTCTGTTACATGGTCAGTAGCGAAGTTCTAGAGAATAAGTTAATCTCTGTTACATTGTCAGTAGCGAAGTCCTAGCGAAGCAAGTTAATCTCTGTTACATGGTCTGTATTGAAGTCCTAGAGAACAAGTTAATCTCCAGTAGCGAAGTTCTAGAAAATAAGTTAATCTCTGTTACATGGTCAGTAGCGAAGTCCTATACAAATAATTTAATCCCTGTTACATGGTCTGTAACGAAGTCCTATAGAAATAATTTAATCTCTGTTACATGGTCTGTATTGAAGTCCTAGAGAACAAGTTAATCTCCAGTAGCGAAGTCCTAGACAAATAATTTAATCTCTGTTACATGGTCTGTAACGAGGTCCTAGACAAATAATTTAATCTCTGTTACATGGTCTGTAACGAAGTCCTAGACAAATAATTTAATCTCTGTTACATGGTCTGTAACGAAGTCCTAGACAAATAATTTAATCTCTGTTACATGGTCTGTAACGAAGTCCTAGACAAATAATTTAATCTCTGTTACATGGTCTGTAACGAAGTCCTAGACAAATAATGTAATCTCTGTTACATGGTCTGTAACGAAGTCCTAGACAAATAATTTAATCCCTGTTACATGGTCTGTAACGAAGTCCTAGACAAATAATTTAATCCCTGTTACATGGTCTGTAACGAAGTCCTAGCGAAGCAAGTTAATCTCTGTTACATGGTCTGTATTGAAGTCCTAGAGAACAAGTTAATCTCCAGTAGCGAAGTTCTAGAAAATAAGTTAATCTCTGTTACATGGTCAGTAGCGAAGTCCTATACAAATAATTTAATCCCTGTTACATGGTCTGTAACGAAGTCCTATAGAAATAATTTAATCTCTGTTACATGGTCTGTATTGAAGTCCTAGAGAACAAGTTAATCTCCAGTAGCGAAGTCCTAGACAAATAATTTAATCTCTGTTACATGGTCTGTAACGAGGTCCTAGACAAATAATTTAATCTCTGTTACATGGTCTGTAACGAAGTCCTAGACAAATAATTTAATCTCTGTTACATGGTCTGTAACGAAGTCCTAGACAAATAATTTAATCTCTGTTACATGGTCTGTAACGAAGTCCTAGATAAATAATTTAATCTCTGTTACATGGTCTGTAACGAAGTCCTAGACAAATAATGTAATCTCTGTTACATGGTCTGTAACGAAGTCCTAGACAAATAATTTAATCCCTGTTACATGGTCTGTAACGAAGTCCTAGACAAATAATTTAATCCCTGTTACATGGTCTGTAACGAAGTCCTAGACAAATAATTTAATCTCTGTTACATGGTCTGTATTGAAGTCCTAGAGAACAAGTTAATCTCCAGTAGCGAAGTCCTAGACAAATAATTTAATCTCTGTTACATGGTCTGTAACGAAGTCCTAGACAAATAATTTAATCTCTGTTACATGGTCTGTAACGAAGTCCTAGACAAATAATTTAATCTCTGTTACATGGTCTGTAACGAAGTCCTAGACAAATAATGTAATCTCTGTTACATGGTCTGTAACGAAGTCCTAGACAAATAATTTAATCCCTGTTACATGGTCTGTAACGAAGTCCTAGACAAATAATTTAATCCCTGTTACATGGTCTGTAACGAAGTCCTAGCGAAGCAAGTTAATCTCTGTTACATGGTCTGTATTGAAGTCCTAGAGAACAAGTTAATCTCCAGTAGCGAAGTTCTAGAAAATAAGTTAATCTCTGTTACATGGTCAGTAGCGAAGTCCTATACAAATAATTTAATCCCTGTTACATGGTCTGTAACGAAGTCCTATAGAAATAATTTAATCTCTGTTACATGGTCTGTATTGAAGTCCTAGAGAACAAGTTAATCTCCAGTAGCGAAGTCCTAGACAAATAATTTAATCTCTGTTACATGGTCTGTAACGAGGTCCTAGACAAATAATTTAATCTCTGTTACATGGTCTGTAACGAAGTCCTAGACAAATAATTTAATCTCTGTTACATGGTCTGTAACGAAGTCCTAGACAAATAATTTAATCTCTGTTACATGGTCTGTAACGAAGTCCTAGATAAATAATTTAATCTCTGTTACATGGTCTGTAACGAAGTCCTAGACAAATAATGTAATCTCTGTTACATGGTCTGTAACGAAGTCCTAGACAAATAATTTAATCCCTGTTACATGGTCTGTAACGAAGTCCTAGACAAATAATTTAATCCCTGTTACATGGTCTGTAACGAAGTCCTAGACAAATAATTTAATCTCTGTTACATGGTCTGTATTGAAGTCCTAGAGAACAAGTTAATCTCCAGTAGCGAAGTCCTAGACAAATAATTTAATCTCTGTTACATGGTCTGTAACGAAGTCCTAGACAAATAATTTAATCTCTGTTACATGGTCTGTAACGAAGTCCTAGACAAATAATTTAATCTCTGTTACATGGTCTGTAACGAAGTCCTAGACAAATAATTTAATCTCTGTTACATGGTCTGTAACGAAGTCCTAGACAAATAATTTAATCCCTGTTACATGGTCTGTAATGAAGTCCTAGACAAATAATTTAATCCCTGTTACATGGTCTGTAACGAAGTCCTAGAAAAGTAAATAAACCCGCGGAGATTCAATTTATCCTATTTCTGGAGTTTTCGTATTTCAACTCCAATATTATCATTAACTATTGTGCTGCTTTCAAAAGACTATAATCAGAGTGTTTGTGCTATCGCCCACTCCTCTTTAATGTTGTACAGGAATGATGTATTCATTTTCAACATTCTAGGCCACAGCATTTCAAGTTAGAAAGGGGAAGTAGTGCTTTTCCTCGCATTTATTACTTTAAATAACCAAACGTATCCTTACATTTTTCATACTAGGAGAATAGAGAGCGAGCGCCTGGTTGTGATCAAACTCATGTCTACTTCAATGCCAAAATAGTGCGTTAACTGCTACACTACTGATACTCTCTACTTGTAGTGCGAAAGTATAAGAGCTCGGGAACCTTATTTCTTTCTATGTTTATGTTGTTGCGTAAGTTTAGAAACACGATAACTGCCTATAATCTGAATGTATTTTATTTAAGAATGCAGTACCGTGCTTACGTTAAAAGAATAAATGCTTAAATTGGATTATGTTATATTATATAGTTCGTTGCTTTTTAAATTTTATTAAATGTTTTTTTTACTTATTTTCTGCTTTTTTCCCTTCTTTTTATTCAGATACTTTTCTTCTTTCTTCTTCTCCCTTTTTTTCTACTTCGTTTTCTTCACTTTCACAATTTTCCTGACTTTTTCCCCTCCTTGTTCTACGTTTTTGTCATCATTTCTTCTCCTCCTCCCCTCTTTCCTTCACTTTTGTCTTTTTTTAAAATCGCTTCTACTTATGGGAGTATGATGATGACATCATCATTTTCTTAAACTTCGTTTTCTTTATCTTCACATCCTTTTCCATTTTTTTTCTGTAACACGGAACGATACGACCTGTATCGCTATCTGGGTCACACACAAATCTGGACATTTTGTACGTTCCATTTTGATCATATATAAATTATCTCTATCTATCTATTGTCCTTTCGAGCCGAAGACGGCACATAGGACAGAACTACAATCTCAAAAACAGAAACCTTGCGTGCCAAAATGGCACATATTGCAGAGATCACTGCTCTAAAATCTATGGTTCTGTTTCCATAACAATGAATATATATATATATATATATATACATGGTGATTTTTGAAAAATAGGAAAATTAATCGGTGATTTCTTTATGACATTACCCTCCCCTGATCTCTTGGGTAGTGAGATCCGATGTCTAGTCCTCTCAGATAAAGACAAAGAAACTGGAAGTCCAGTGTGCACTCTCGCACGTTAAAGATCCCATGGCAGCTAAAATCGAAAAGAGTAGGCTGTAAATATGGCCGCTGTCGGGGCAAAATTGTCAGCAAAATATCTACCCACAACGCGGATCCTAGGCCGTGCCACGGAGTTCGTGCACGTGGGCCAGGACTCTGCTCGGAATTTCGGAAAATCGAGGGGATATAGGAGTACCTATGGGTTCGTCAGGTGTGCACTGATTTTTAATCCTAATAACCTAATAACAAACAAATTATACATATATTTTATATAATATATAAATTACTGACATTTTGGCAGCAAGCAATCATGGTAAGTCAGTAGTTTGGTAAAATATTAGTGTCTCATGCTGGATGCTATTTTACTGAACAGCTTCTCTCGTGGCTGAATCTACCAATATTGAATTGACAGATCCGACCGCAAAATGAACAAGATGTATGTGTGGTGCCTGACCTGACCTCGTCTCCTTTCTCCTGTGCCTTTTATCTTCTGATTTTCTTCCTCTTCTTCATCTGCGATCATGCCTCATTCAGACTAGGATTCAGGACTCTCTTATGAAGACAGCTGTCCGTTTAAGTGATTTGGTTGCCCCATACAGTTTCTCTTCAAGGAAGGTAGGTGTGGGCCACATTGTCCTCATTCAGCCTGTGTGCGCGGGGGAGGGGGGGATCCAGCAGAACGTATTTTGTTGTTTGGGAGGGCCGACAATCTAAGGGCAGAACCCCCCTACAGAAAAGACAATCTGCTGCCTTGCAGGAAGATTGGGGACAATCAAAGGCTAAGGAAAGCAAACCTGAATAAAATGCTGGCTAAAATCTGATGCACTGGGCCACTGGCGCAGAACATAGTGCAAAGTTTTAACAAGCAATCAATCAGCTGGCTTCATGAGAGAGTCTGGAATCCTACTCTGATTGAGTCTTGATCGCAGAGAGAGAGAGAGAGAGAGTATTTTGTTGTCATGTTGTCCAGGGTACAGTGGCATTGGCTTATAGTTCCTATTTTGAGTTTGGTGAACATGTGGTTTCTCATACTGTTGTGGCCAGTGCGTAGGCGGAGTATGATGACTTGATCCCTCCTTGATAATTGGAGGTATCCGTCCCCCTCGTTATACTTTGGATATTGTTGTTTCCATTTTTCATGATACTGGCCTTTGATGATAGGTTCGGCTTCATAGTAGCAGACAAGATGGTTCTCTTGTGGTAATCTTCCTCCCTCCTTAACTAATTTGTCTGCGAATTCGTTTCCTTGTATATTACAGTGTGATGGTATCCACTGATGACCACTCTTTGGAAGTTATTGCACACTTGGTCTAGGGTTGTTCTCAGGTCTCCTCGCTGTTCTGGGTGTTTTTTGTTAGAGCTATCAAGACTGACGGTGCGTCGTTCAGTATCAGCAATTTCTTCTGCGCGTTATTTTTGTGTTGGATAGCCAGTTTTGTAGCATCTTCGAGGGCTTCAGTTTCTGCTTTATAGCTGTTTGAGAATTCCCCAGTAGCTATTGACTTGGTGATCTCTTCCTGATTATTCAGCCTCATCAAGAACACACCTCCTCCATTCTGGTGGTAGTTTGTAGCAGAGACATCCGTGTATATGTGAGACCAAGAGTCCTGTGGGTAGTTGTTGTCTTATGCGTTTTTCTATATGTGCTTTCTCTGTGTGTTTGTGTGGATGCCTTTTTATGATTCTTTTTATGTCTTCCTTAAGTTCTGGTATTTTATATTTCCCGTCGGTAGTCATAGAGGATGGGCATATGGGTTTTGGCATTTCTTTGGATAGTACTGGATCGCTAGCTGTCATTGCTTTGGATAGTACTGGATCGCTAGCTGTCAATTCTTTGGATAGTACTGGATCGCTAGCTGTCAATTCTTTGGATAGTACTGGATCGCTAGCTGTCAATTCTTTGGATAGTACTGGATCGCTAGCTGTCAATTCTTTGGATAGTACTGGATCGCTAGCTGTCAATTCTTTGGAGAGTACTGGATCGCTAGCTGTCAATTCTTTGGAGAGTACTGGATCGCTAGCTGTCAATTCTTTGGAGAGTACTGGATCGCTAGCTGTCAATTCTTTGGATAGTACTGGATCGCTAGCTGTCAATTCTTTGGAGAGTACTAGATCGCTAGCTGTCAATTCTTTGGATAGTACTGGATCGCTAGCTGTCAATTCTTTGGAGAGTACTGGATCGCTAGCTGTCAATTCTTTGGAGAGTACTGGATCGCTAGCTGTCAATTCTTTGGAGAGTACTGGATCGCTAGCTGTCAATTCTTTGGATAGTACTGGATCGCTAGCTGTCAATTCTTTGGATAGTACTGGATCGCTAGCTGTCAATTCTTTGGATAGTACTGGATCGCTAGCTGTCAATTCTTTGGATAGTACTGGATCGCTAGCTGTCAATTCTTTGGAGAGTACTGGATCGCTAGCTGTCAATTCTTTGGAGAGTACTGGATCGCTAGCTGTCAATTCTTTGGAGAGTACTGGATCGCTAGCTGTCAATTCTTTGGATAGCACTGGATCGCTAGCTGTCAATTCTTTGGATAGTACTGGATCGCAGCTGTCAATTCTTTGGATAGTACTGGATCGCTAGCTATCAATTCTTTGGATAGTACTGGATCGCTAGCTGTCAATTCTTTGGATAGTACTGGATCGCTAGCTGTCAATTCTTTGGATAGTACTGGATCGCTAGCTGTCAATTCTTTGGATAGTACTGGATCGCTAGCTGTCAATTCTTTGGAGAGTACTGGATCGCTAGCTGTCAATTCTTTGGAGAGTACTGGATCGCTAGCTGTCAATTCTTTGGATAGTACTGGATCGCTAGCTGTCAATTCTTTGGAGAGTACTGGATCGCTAGCTGTCAATTCTTTGGATAGTACTGGATCGCTAGCTGTCAATTCTTTGGATAGTACTGGATCGCTAGCTGTCAATTCTTTGGAGAGTACTGGATCGCTAGCTGTCAATTCTTTGGATAGTACTGGATCGCTAGCTGTCAATTCTTTGGATAGTACTGGATCGCTAGCTGTCAATTCTTTGGATAGTACTGGATCGCTAGCTGTCAATTCTTTGGATAGTACTGGATCGCTAGCTGTCAATTCTTTGGATAGTACTGGATCGCTAGCTGTCAATTCTTTGGATAGTACTGGATCGCTAGCTGTCAATTCTTTGGATAGTACTGGATCGCTGGCTGTCAATTCTTTGGATAGTACTGGATCGCTAGCTGTCAATTCTTTGGAGAGTGCGTTGAAGTTGCTCTTCTTTAGACTTCCTTTTTCCGAAGCAAGTTATTCTTCGGTGCATGGTGTCGTTAGGGAGCCTTTTGTATTTCTCCGCTTGTTGAACTACTTTAGTAATTAGTAGTTGTTGGGGATAGTGCTCCACCTTGTGGGACCATTTGTTCAATTCTTACTTAGTTTTTCCTTGAACTTATACTTTGACCGTTCTGTCTTGTAGGTAATGAGATATCCAGTTTAATAAATGTCCTCGGATACCAAGTTTGAGAAACTTGTTCTTTGATCCTTCTCACCAAACCCTATCACAACCTTTCTCCATGTCGACTCACACTGTCAATGTGTTTCTTTTTGTAGAGCATCCTCAATTTCGGGAGCCGCGATAGCTCATTGGTTAGTGAACTGGACTATAAAGGACAAGAGGTAGGGTTCGATCCCAACCGACGGCTTCCGGTTCACCCAGCCTTTAATGGGTACCGGATTTTTTTCTGGGAAAGTATAGCGGCACGGGCGTAATACCGACCACATTACCCCAAAAATCATGTGCCGAAGGTCTGTAAAATTTATGGTCACTAACACCATATTCCCTATACGCCACTTGGCGTGACTGGGGTACTTCTTTTTTTTTAATCCTCAATTTCCTGTGTAATGTAGGTAATCAGGTCTTCAGTTGATATATGCTGGCGGAAAACACTTTGTTCTGGCATCATTTTTTTTTGTTTTTTGTTTTTTTTTTTTGTTTTTAGATGCCACTTGAGTCTAATGTTAACCAACCTTTCTACTAGTTTGCGTATTTTTTTTGTTCTGCGTGTACTATAATCTGCAGCCATATTTTACCAGTAACTTTTGCTAATAGAGAAGTAATACAAGGAAGCCCTGCAAACATCCTTTTATCTCAGCACTGGTCTGCCCTTTGGTTTCTTTCCGTCCTCAAGTTCGCCATACAACATTTGTTTGGGAATACCATGCCATTCTTCTGGCATGACCCAGCCACCTTAGTCTACGACTCCTAAGTGTTGTTACGATGGATGGGAGCTTGGCTCATTGTAAGACATTAGAGTTGGTTACTTTGTCCTGCCATTTTATATTCATTATCTTGCGAATGCAACGCACAATGAAAGCTGTTTAACCTATTCTCCTGCCCTGCTTGGGCAGTCCAAGTTTCTGATCCATACAGAAGTTTACTAAGAATATAACTTTGGTAAATTAGAATCTTAGTCCTGAGTGTTAATTTGGTGTCCATATTCGTTCTTCTACCTTTCAGCTCCCTGTGGAGCATAGGTCTTCAACAAACATTTTCGAAGTCGTTCCGTTTCTTGTCATTCTTTTAAGATCATTCCACGTTTTCCACATCACCTTCATTTCTCTGTTTCTATCTGTCTTCTCCAAGAATTCTTTGGTCTTCCTCTTTGTCTTTTTCCCTGGGGATTCCACAAAAGGGTCTGTTGTGTAACACTCTCAGTTGGCTTCCGCAGTGTTTGTCCTATCCAGCGCCATCGTTTTCATTGTATCTCTTTATCCACTAGTATTTGACTGGTACATTTCCATAATTCTATGTTAGTGAATTTGTCCTGCCATTTCCATCCTTTTATACTGCGTAAGCATCCATTAACGAAAGTCTGTATCTTCATGTTTGTCATTTTTGTTGCTCTCCATGTTTCACAGCCATATAATAGGACTAACGTAACGTTGGAGTTGAATATTTTTATTTTTGTATTTAACCTAATTTGTTTGGACTTCCATATGTTTCCCAGTGCAACAAAAGTTCCTCTTGCTTTTGATATCCTTATTTTGGTATCATTTTCTGTTCCTCCCTCTTTAACTATATTACTACCCAGATATATGTAAGATTGTACGTCTAGTAGAGGTATTTCTCCTAATTTTATTTGGTTATTGCCAACTGCATTAATTCTCATAATGTTGGTCTTATCTCTATTAATTTTCAGTCCTAGCTGTTGTGATCTTCCTTCAAGTATGTTCATTTTATCTTGCATCTGTTGATAGCTGTGTGATAGGAGAGCTATATCATCAGCAAGGTCTAAATCATTAAGTTGCTTGATCAGTGACCACGGGATTCCATTTCTGTTGTTTTGAGTTATTTTCATAATCCTATCTATGGCCAGTAGAAAGAGAAATGGAGACAGAAGGCATCCCTGCCTTACTCTTGTTCTTATTTCAAATGTTTCTGTAAGCTGCCCTTCATGTACCACACTACATTCATTTCTCCATACTATATGGTACAATGAATAAGAGTATAAAGTAAGTCAATGTAGGGTTTCTTAAGGAACAAGGAATTAAAGATAAATTCGCAGTCACAATATCAAACAAATACAAAGTCCTCCAACAACTAGAAAATAAAATAAATATAGAAGATCATTGCAAACAAGTAAAGGATATATGGAAAGAGACATGCAAAGAAACACTGGGGAAAAGAGAACGCCAGAATAAAGCATGGATAACAGCAGAGACCCTGGATACAATTAAGGAAAGAAAGAACAAGAAAGCAAACATAAATAAAAGCAAAACGAGAAGTAATAAAGCCAAAACACAGGAAGCTTACACAGAGGTGAACAAAGAATTGAGAAGATGCATTAAAATGAATAAGAGGAAATATATAGATGAACTAGCCAAACGGGCAGAGGAAGCAACAAATAAAGGGAATATGAAAGAACTGTACAACAGAACAAAGAAATTAAGTGGAAAATACAAACAGATAAATGCCTTTATTAAAGATAAGAATGGAAATCTGCTTAGTAATATAAGGGAATTAAGGGAGAGATGGAAAGAGCATTTTGAAGAACTTTTGAACAGACCCGGCTCAAATAATCCTCCAGATATACTACCAGCAATAGAAGAGTTACACGTTAACTGTGGAAAACCAAGCAAAGAAGAAATAATGGAAGCCATCAAGCTATTAAAAAATGGTAAAGCCACAGGACCAGATGAAATTCCTTCAGAAGCCATCAAAGCAGATTTTAACACCTCTACCAAGATGTTATATAATCTATTAGATACAATTTGGGAGTGGGAAGAAATACCTAAAGACTGGAAAGAAGGTTATATGATCAAACTACCAAAGAAAGGAATTTTACAGGAGTGCACAAATTATAGGGGAATTATGCTACTATCAGTGCCAGGAAAAATATTAAGCAGAATCATTCCGGAGAGACTAAAAGAGGCCATAGAGAAACATGTAAGAGATGAACAAGCAGGTTTTAGGAAGAACAGATCATGTGCTGATCAAATAACTACTCTACGTATAATAGTTGAACAAAGTTTAGAACTACGGTCCCCACTTTATATTGGATTCATAGATTACGAAAAGGCATTTGATAGTTTAGACAGAAGAATGCTTTGGAAGTTGCTGAGTCATTACGGAATCCCCATAAAGTTTATTAACCTGATAAAAACAATGTATGAAGGAATTTGGCGCCCATGCTCAATCTAAAAGTTTATCAAATGTGAAACCTGCCTTTCCGATTTGGGAATTTATTTTTACCTTAAGGGAGACAGTGTTAGCCAACATAGAACCGAGATAGGTGAACTTTCTCAAATATTCATGGGTGTGTTATTTAATTATGTAATTGCTGTAATTGCTACACCCTGTTGAACCACCACAGTCTTCTGTATATTTATTGACAGAGAGAATAAATCACATGATTTAGTCAAACTGTCAATCTTTGGCTTCAGAACCAGTGTTGCATCGTCAGCGAATAGAAGCTCCTTGATCACGATCTCATTTGTTTCAAATGTTGACCTCAGACGTACTAGATTCAATAAAGAGCCTTCCGATCTTGTCCGGATGTAGATGGCTCCAGACGCGATTTAAAAAAAAACATTGCGTGGAAGAGTAATATACGAGTTTATTACGGCAATAAACAGAAGGTCCCGTATGCACTCGCGAACGTTAACGATCTTTTGGTAGTTAACATCGAAAATAGTAGGCCACAAATACGACCGCTGCCCGGGCCAAATTGTCAGCATAAAGTAAAAAAAAAAGTAAAGTGCCCCCGTCACGCCAAGTGACGTATAGGAAATATGGTCTTAGTGACCTTAAATTTTACAGACCTTCGGCACATGATTTTTGGGGTAATGTGGTCTGTATTACGCCCGTACCGCTTTACTTTTCCAGAAAAAAAATCCGGTACCCATTTAAGGCTGGGTGAACCCGGAAGCCATCGGTTGGGATCGAACCCTACCTCTTGTCCTTTGTAGTCCAGTTCACTAACCACTGAGCTATCACGGCTCCCTTAAATTGTCAACATAAACATACAATGGCCATACAATGTAGTTCGTCCACGTGGACCAGGTTCTTCTCAGATTTTCTCGAGATTCTTGAGGGGGGGGGGGGGGGATATCGGGAGCACCTATTGGTTTGCCCGGTGTGCCATGATGAGGATCCTAACAACAACTAAACAAACAAGTTGTATGATGTCAATACCACGTGACCGCAACGTTTGTGATATTCGCGATACAACAAAAGTGTCAAGTGTCCAATATCGTTGAAGTGTTTGACCTCATTCTTATACGTCACACATCTGACGCTACTCCGTGACATGTCTTAATTGTTTTGTTTTGCTAAAATATCTTACACTTTTACTGAGACAGTTTATGACGTACTCTTCTGTGATTTGAACAGTGAAACATCCCGCACCACAAATAACGCAACAATAGGATGATAGACTTCAGGAAAACGCAGACAAAAACAACAGAAAAGAAAGTGTGGAAAAGTGGCTACATATTTTTTTAAATAAATAAACTCTCTGAAGTAGCCTAAAGTTAATGAGAAAATTTGAATAGATAAAGAAGAAAACTATTAATGAAGAGGTTAAGCAGCTGAAAATGAATAATGAACAATAAAATACAAAGTGAACAAGATAAGTGAACATTCTTAAATCCTTCAAGAAGCACGTTTTTGTGTGTAATGTTGTGTGACGTTTCTCTTTATCGTTTCAATATGTGTTTTGTTGTGTGACGTTTCTCTTTATCGTTTCAATATGTGTATTGTTGTGTGACGTTTCTATTTATAGTTTCAATATGTGTATTGTTGTGTGACGTTTCTCTTTATCGTTTCAATATGTATTGCTGTGTGACGTTTCTCTTTATCGTTTCAATATGTATTGCTGTGTGACGTTTCTCTTTATCGTTTCAATATGTGTAATGTTGTGTGACGTTTCTCTTTGTCGTTTCAATATGTGTATTGTTGTGTGACGTTTCTCTTTATCGTTTCAATATGTATTGTTGTGTGACGTTTCTCTTTATCGTTTCAATATGGGTATTGTTGTGTGACGTTTCTCTTTATCGTTTCAATATGTATTTGTTGTGTGACGTTTCTCTTTATCGTTTCAATATGTATTGTTGTGTGACGTTTCTCTTTATCGTTTCAATACTATTGTTGTGTGACGTTTCTAATGATCATTTCAAGGTGTATTGTTGTGTGACGTTTCTCTTTATCGTTTCAATATGGGTATTGTTGTGTGACGTTTCTCTTTATCGTTTCAATATGTATTTGTTGTGTGACGTTTCTCTTTATCGTTTCAATATGTATTTGTTGTGTGACGTTTCTCTTTATCGTTTCAATATGTATTGTTGTGTGACGTTTCTCTTTATCGTTTCAATACTATTGTTGTGTGACGTTTCTAATGATCATTTCAAGGTGTATTGTTGTGTGACGTTTCTCTTTATCGTTTCAATATGGGTATTGTTGTGTGACGTTTCTCTTTATCGTTTCAATATGTATTTGTTGTATGACGTTTCTCTTTATCGTTTCAATATGTATTTGTTGTGTGACGTTTCTCTTTATCGTTTCAATATGTATTTGTTGTATGACGTTTCTCTTTATCGTTTCAATATGTATTTGTTGTGTGACGTTTCTCTTTATCATTTCAATATGTATTTGTTGTGTGACGTTTCTCTTTACCGTTTCAATGGGTGTTGTTATGTGACGTTTCTAATGATCATTTCAAGGTGTATTGTTGTGTGATGTTTCTAATTATAGTTTCAAGCTGTATTGTTGCGTGACATTCCTTTTATCGTTTCAAGGGGTATTGTTGTGTGACGTTTCAAATATGTCTATGCAATATTAGCAGATTCAGCCACGAGAGAAGTTGTTCAGCAAAAACAGCATGAGACGCTTATATTTGACCAAACTACTGACTTTCATGATTGCTTGCTACCAACCGTCTGTCAACAAACTACTGACTTTCATGATTGCTTGCTACCAACCGTCTGTCAACAAACTACTGACTTTCATGATTGCTTGCTACCAACCGTCTGTCAACAAACTACTGACTTTCATGATTGCTTGCTACCAACCGTCTGTCAACAAACTACTGACTTTCATGATTACTTGCTACCAACAGTCTGTCAACAAACTACTGACTTTCATGATTGCTTGCTACCAACCGTCTGTCAACACACTACTGACTTTCATGATTGCTTGCTACCAACCGTCTGTCAACAAACTACTGACTTTCATGATTGCTTACTACCAACCGTCTGTCAACAAACTACTGACTTTCATGATTGCTTGCTACCAACCGTCTGTCAACAAACTACTGACTTTCATGATTGCTTGCTACCAACCGTCTGTCAACAAACTACTGACTTTCATGATTGCTTACTACCAACCGTCTGTCAACAAACTACTGACTTTCATGATTGCTTGCTACCAACCGTCTGTCAACAAACTACTTACTTTCATGATTGCTTGCTACCAACCGTCTGTCAACAAACTACTGACTTTCATGATTGCTTGCTACCAACCGTCTGTCAAGACGCCAAAGGCCATTTATACTCCCACTTTATTTATATTTGAAAAAAAAAAAGTATTCTCTTACATCTTTAAATTGCAAAGTCTTTGATCAGATCCTCAAAATTAATCTTATATAACACACCTGCTACTAGAGATAGACACCCAGCCTGCCTTGTTCGATTTCATGAACCTAGACAGAGATTGTGCTCTTGTTATTATTGAACATTTTAAAAAAGTAATTTACCCCCGTCACGCCAAGTGGCGTATAGGGAATATGGTGTTAGTGATCATACATTTTACAGACCTTAGGCACATGATTTTTTGGGTAATGGGGTCGGTATTACGCCGGTGCCGCTTTACTTTCCCAGAAAAAAATCCGGTTCCCATTAAAGGCTGGGTGAACCCGGAAGCCGTCGGTTAGGATCGAACCCTACCTCTTGTACTTTGTAGTCCAGTCCACTAACCACTGAGCTATCACGGCTCCCTATTATTGAATATATCGGTATCAAATGTCTGTTTAATTTAATATGTAAGCACCTTTTTGGTGCCCTCTACAATGAATGCCCTAAGAACGTGCTTGTTTTGCCTTATGGTTAATCCGCCTCTGCATGTGTTATGAAACGTCTAAGTTTGCCCTTCCCAGTAACTTCACTGCTGAAGTAACACTGATGGAAGTTTGCCCCACTTACTCAGAGTTTCAGTTACTGCCCACTAAAGTACTCAGGGAGTGGAGGGCGAGTTTGCGGTCATCTTTTACTGTGAGCAGGTTTTCTTTATCTTGCGTGAGTGTTTCAGTGTCTCCGTAAACCATCTGTGGTGAAGATCATGATTCATGTCGGCATGCAAGACAAAAGTGTGCCTCATTGTTCTCTTTGTATGCTAATCTTAAAGGCAATAACATCATCATTCATATAATTGTTTGATTTCAATCCCATATTGTTAGTTGGCTTTTTCATAAGATGATGGTGTTTTGCAAAAAATTATTGTACATATAATGTAAAGTGTAGCAGTGAAAATCATGTGAAATATATAAGGCTATATCACTACCTGTGTGTTACCGGGGCCTCATTATGAGGGAAATATAGAATAGTGACACTGTGACATTTCCAAGCATGTCGTAAGAGGAGACTAAGGAGGTTGATCGATGGCTTGACAAGCTGTCATTGTAAAAAGTGTTGTTATGAAAACAGAGGCATAGATTTTAGAAGCAGTGATCTCTGCAATATGTGCCATTTTGGCACGCAAGGTTTCTGTTTATTTAGAATGTGGTTCTCCCTATTAAAACTCTTTGTAACACCATTACCCTGTCTATGACTACCAATACATTGATTATCTATAATATAAGTCATGAATGTCAGTTTATGATCTTCCCTTCTCCCGTAATCATTTTCCGTTTAAGTAAATAATCTCGGTTGAACAGTTATAGGTAGCTCTGAACTCTCACCGGGTCAGCAGTTTAGTTATTGCAATACATTTTTGACAATAGAAACAAGAAAAAGAATTCTTAAATGCGATGTACAGTCTTAACACATGGACGTGAATCATGGACAATAGGACAACAGACAAGAAAGTCACTGGAGTCTGTAGAAATGTGGTTTTACAGAAGAATGTTGAGAATAGCATGGACAGCTAAGAAGAATAATGAAAAGGTTCTGAAACAGGTCAAAGCAAAAAGAGAGCTAATCTCCAATATTAGGAAGAAATAATCATCATTTTTTTTGCCATGTAATGAGAAGAGAACAACAACTGGAATATATTGTAACAACTGGAAAAATTGAGGGACGAAGAGATAGAGGGAAACAAAGAGAAAAATTACCAGACAGCTTAAGAGAATGGCTTGGCAGAAGGTCAACAACAGAAATGATAAATAGCTGTCGTGATCGAAAGTTGTGGAGAGACGTGAACACCTACGCCAGCAGGTCCGGTACTTGATGATGGTGGGTTTAGCTATTATGTCGTTGATCGCCGCTTCACTGTAGACTCTAGTTATATCTTCATTATGGTGAGAATTAACGATGCAGTGTTATGTTAGGCATGTAGCCCATCCAATTACAACATGTTTGTGTATCCCTTCTCATGGTCCCAGCTTTTAGATCTGTACAGCTTGTGTGGTCAATTGATAGCATTACTATATTAATAGAGCTCTTAGCGAAATGAAGACACAGGCTTTATGATGGAGACACGTCAGATAAGCAAATTGAACAAATGCTCTACTGGTAACATTCTGTTGCATAACGCATCATATTATAACAGAACATCTATATATTTATAATGTTGTATAGTGTCAGATCTGATCGATCTTGGTTGAGGTCATAGTTAAATTATATCTAAAAGTAAAGGTTCCCTCCACGCCTTGCTAGGCGTATGATGTATATGGTGTTAGTGACCATATTTTTCTATGACCACGGCACATTTTTGAGTGATGTGGACGCCAGGCCGCCTTTATTTCCCAGAAAAATATCTGGTACCCATTTTTGGAGGCTGTGTGAAACCTGGTGACTTGTTAATCCGAAAAGAAAATATCAACCATTGCCGGGGATCGAACCCGAACCCTTATGGACAGGAAGCGAGAACACTAACCACTCAGCCACCGCGGCTCCAAATTATATCTGTGGCCTCCATATTTGTTATTTCACAGATACAGTTTTGTCACAAAGACTAAGCATTTCTCTGCACCACATTTAGGAATATAAATTAATATAATGTTTCAACCTAAACTGTCTCTCTCCATAATCTTCTACTATCACTATCTTATCGTACTCTCCTATATTATCGCTAAAATATATTGAATCTGAAATTCTTCGAAAACGTCTGTCTCATTATTTTTGCTCACTCCAAAAGACTTGTTAACTTAACGTTCTACAGTTTAGCTATGGTGTTTTTGTCCTCTCTCCACTTATTTCTCTTTGATGGTCAGTTGTTGTACGATGACTTGTTTAAGCTTCACTGATTTGCTGTTTACTTACCCCATTTAAACCCATTTTTCTGTAGTTATTTTTAACTTCTTTATTCAGTCCCTGTTACCTTTATATCTCCCTTATTCTATGAACCATTCTTTCATCTTTCCATCGCCGCGTATTCTTTTCTTAAACCTATAACAGAAGGACTGTTATGTTAGACAAGGAGAAAACTTGAGCTGTTTTAGACAAGGAGAAAACTTGAGCTGTTTTAGACAAGGAGAAAACTTGAGCTGTTTTAGACGAGGAGAAAACTTGAGCTGTTTTAGACGAGGAAAAAACTTGAGCTGTTTTAGACGAGGAGAAAACTTGAGCTGTTTTAGACGAGGAGAAAACTTGAGCTGTTTTAGACGAGGAGAAAACTTGAGCTGTTTTAGACGAGGAGGAAACTTGAGCTGTTTTAGACGAGGAAAAAACTTGGGCTGTTTTAGACGAGGAGAAAACTTGAGCTGTTTTATACGAGGAGAAAACTTGAGCTGTTTTAGACGAGGAAAAAACTTGAGCTGTTTTGGACGAGGAGAAAACCTGAGATGTTTTAGACGAGGAAAAAACTTGAGCTGTTTTGGACGAGGAGAAAACCTGAGCTGTTTTAGACGAGGAAAAAACTTGAGCTGGTTTAGAGCGATGAGAAAACTTGAGCTGTTTTAGAGCGAGGAGAAAACTTGGGCTGTTTTAGACGAGGAAAAAACTTGAGCTGTTTTAGAGCGAGGAGAAAACTTGGGCTGTTTAAGACATCATCATCATCATGTGCCATACCGGTTGGCGTAGGCGATCAAGTCCTTCCACAATCTTCTATCTACAGTGCATCGTATCAGTTCTGTTGTTGACCGTTTTCCATGCCATGACACCAAGCTATCCAGTATTTTCTCTCTTTGTTGTCTGCGATCTCTATTTCCTTTTATTTTGCCAATTGTAACCAACTATTCCAACTTTCCTCTTCTCATGATATGATCGAAAAATGTAGATTGTTTCTTTCTGATGTTTTTTAGGAGTTGCCATTTTGTTTTGGCCTCTTTGAGAACTTCCTCATTGGTCTTTTTAGCTGTCCAGGGAACTTTCAACATTCTTCTGAGATATCTCATCTCTGTGGCCTTTAATCGTCTTTTCATTTGTTAGTCTACTGTCCATGATTCGCTTCCATAGGTTAGAATTTGTTCTATATAGCACCGATGAACTCTCTTTCTCATTTCTATTGACACAGATTTGTTGCATAAGATATTTTTCATTTTCTGAAATGCTATTTTGGCCTGAGCTATTCTGCTTTTTATTTCCGTCGTGTATTTTCCATCCGATCTTATTATTGTGCCCAAGTATTTGAAACGTTGCACTTGTTTCAAATTTATCCTGTTTATTTTTATGCTGCATGATGGTGATGATTGTTTCTTCGATATCACCATTACTTCTGTTTTCTTACTATTCAGACTGAGACCTTTCTTGTTTCTTTCTTTTACTATTATGTCTATCATTTCTTGTAGTTCATTCTCAGTCTTTGCTATTAAGACTGTGTCATCCGCATATCGCAAATTATTTATGTTGTGACCGTTAACTTCAATTCCTTTTTTGTCTACTATTGATCTCATAATACGTTCGCTGTACAGTGAAAACAAATCCGGCAACAGAACACAGCCTTGTCTGACTCCTTGTTTTATAAGTTGAAATTGTCCTGTTTGGTTGCTAATTCGTATAGCTGCTGTTTGTTGTCAGTACATGTCTTTTTATGATTCGCAAATCTATGCCATCAATATTTAATTTCTCCAGCACATTGATTATTTCCATATGCTTTAATTTGTCAAATGCCTTTGTGTAGTCTGTAAAGCACATATATAGATCTTTCTTTACCTCTATAGATCTTTCTATCAGTGTTCTTAAGATGTATATTGCATTATTATTGGTGCCCGTTCCTTCCACAAATCCACATTGTTCCTCACTTTCTGGTTTTATTTTGTTTCTTACGCGTCTCATGATGATTCTTAGTAATATGTTCGTCATATGGCTCATGAGACAAACAGTGCGATGGCTTTCACAATCAGTGGCGCCTAACTTCTGCGGTATGGCTACAAAGATAGATTTTAGTAGATCCTCGGGTATGTGTCCAGAGTTATATATGTAATTGAGTATTTTTGCTATAACTTGTACTCCCAGCTCTCCTAATGCATTTATCTCTTCGATTGTTATATTGTCGGGACCTGGAGCATTGCCTCTTTTCATGACAAGACAGTTTAAGACAAGAGGAGAAAACTTGGGCTGTTTTAGCCGAGGAGAAAACTTGGGCTATTTTAGCCGAGGAGAAAACTTGGGCTGTTTTAGCCGTGGATAAAACTTGGGCTGTTTTAGCCGAGGAGAAAACTTGGGCTGTTTTAGCCGTGGATAAAACTTGGTCTATTTTAGCCGAGGTGAAAACTTGGACCGTTTTAGACGAGGAGAAAACTTGGGCTGTTTTAGCCGAGGAGAAAACTTGGGCTGTTTTAGCCGAGGAGAAAACTTGGGCTGTTTTAGCCGAGGAGAAAACTTGGGCTGTTTTAGCCGTGGATAAAACTTGGGCTGTTTTAGCCGAGGAGAAAACTTGGGCTATTTTAGCCGAGGAGAAAACTAGGGCTGTTTTAGCCGAGGAGAAAACTTGGGCTGTTTTAGCCGAGGAGAAAATTTGGGCTGTTTTAGCCGTGGATAAAACTTTGGCTGTTTTAGCCGAGGAGAAAACTTGGGCTGTTTTATCCGTGGATAAAACTTGGGCTGTTTTAGCCGATGAGAAAACTTGGGCAGTTTTAGCCGAGGAGAACACTAGGGCTGTTTTAGCCGAGGAGAAAACTTGGGCTTTTTTAGCCGAGGAGAAAACTAGGGCTGTTTTAGCCGAGGAGAAAACTTGGGCTGTTTTAGCCGAGGAGAAAATTTGGGCTGTTTTAGCCGTGGATAAAACTTTGGCTGTTTTAGCCGATGAGAAAACTTGGGCAGTTTTAGCCGAGGAGAACACTAGGGCTGTTTTAGCCGAGGAGAAAACTTGGGCTGTTTTAGACGACGAAGAGTTCAAACTATGCTATTTGACAGAGAGACGGGTGTTAAGGGAAAGAAATGCAAATGAATGAACACAAATGCAAAGCCGCAGGTGACTGAGTGGTTAGTGTGCTCACTTCCTGATCAGAAGGGTTTTACCATACCATTTTTTCTATTTTTGTTTTCCAATTCTCCCTTGACAGAGAGAAGCTTTGAGAAGTCAGCGGGATATCAGAGGAACGCTGGCGAGGAACTGGTGGCGATTGATCTCAGAGATACAAGAATCGGAAGCTTTATCGCTGGATCTAAAAGTACATTAGACCGAGCGAGCTGTGAGCCGTGGCGGTATTACAACTTCAAGAAGCGAGTAAAGAGACGAGGGAAACCTAACGGTGATTATTTGCCTTTGAATTCTTTGGAAACCAGATATGGGATAACTATGATCGGATAAACATATGGTGGAAAGCGACGGTAAAGTTGGATCCATACCAGGACGGATGGACAAGCTGGCTGGAAACCTGGTTATGTCGGTTTTCATGAAGGTCATCCCGGAAGCAACTTCTTGCAGTTATTTGACAACACATGTCAGATCTAGCCTCATATCTTTATCTTCTTTTTCGTTGACTCCATGGCTACCCCTTTTCAATGTTTTAATCTTTAAAGGACGTTAAGTAGGAGTAGATTAATTGTGTGGATTGTTTACGGTGTTTCGATATCTGCGCCTTTCTGCCCGACACAACCGCTTTGACACAACATTTTAGGTGCAGGGATTGCGCTCCATTTTCGACCTCTACAAGCCTGGCAAGACTGGTTGGTCTCTTTCTTGTTCTAGAGGCAACGCTGTGAGATTGTGTAGAGTCTAGATTAGTCTTTTAGATTGTGTAGAGTCTAGAGTGCTCTTTTAGATTGTGTAGAGTCAAGATTAGTCGTTTAGAAGGTGTAGAGTCTAGATTAGTCTTTTAGATATGGTAGAGTCTAGATTAGTTAGTAAGATGGTGGAGAGTCTAGATTAGTTAGTAATATGGTGGAGAGTCCAGAGGAAAAATTGAAAAAGAAAAAAAGAAAAAATGGTATGTTAGAAGCTTTACGTGATTAGTAGACGACACAGATTCGAACAACGTTTCGGCTCTATAGGCCTTCAGCAGGAACAAACAAACAACATACACACACAGATATGTGAATAAATAAAACTAATCCTACATAGCTAACTAGTAATGAAACATCAAAAACAAAATAATCGAAATATGTTGACTTCCCTGTGTGTCGTGGACCTGGAGAGTCCAGATTAGTCTTTTATATGGTGGAGAGTCTAGATTAGTTAGTAAGATGGTGTAGAGTCTAGATCAGTTAGTTAGATGGTTCAGAGTCTAGATTAGCCGTTTAGAACGTGTAGAGTCTAGATTAGTCTTTTATATGGTGTAGAATCTAGATTATTATATTAGATGTTGCAGAGTCTAGATTAGTCTTTTAAATGGTATGGAACAGACAAATAATTGCAATACTGCGGTAAAACTGGTAGCAAAGAGTCAGTGGTGGGGTGTGGTATACACTCCAAGGTATGGTTACAGCTTTACAGAAAAGGAACACAATACATACGTTTCGGCCTACGGCCTTCTTCAGAACACCGGGACAACAACAGCAAACGGTGAGGCACAGATATCTATAGCTACATGTCGGTTGACAAAGTTAGGGAGAGGTGGGCGGAGAGATGAGGGATAGGATGGTAAGAAGAAGAAGAGATGTGATGCATATGGGAAAATTGGTGAAGTGAAGAGATATATAAAATCGTAAGTAAAGAGAAATGATAAGTAGAAAACTAAAGAGTGAAAAGTAAATAATGAATCTATAAAAGTATATTTAAAATGACAGCTGGAAAGACTTTGCTGTCCTGCGTGGTGGAGTTCATCCAAATGACCGGTCCAGCGTCCAGGCAGACTACGGGAAAAGCCGTCACGTGATACGACCACGGATCGTGAGATTATAATTGTAGGTGGGAAGTGCGTAAGGGGGGGATCGGGGTAAAAAGACGAGCCGGCCAGACAACTATACTCCCTTCAGAAATTCATAATCACACCTGAATTAGTTTTGCGTGATAACCGCTTGTTATTTTGGTTTCAAAATTTGCATGCAATCTTAGAATATTGATGACGTTATAGAAATATTTTTTGTTCTGAGAAATTTGATCTAGTCTAAATGGTTTTTTCTTTAGACTATATTAAATTCACCCTGTTCGAATTTGACACCATTTTAGGATATATACATTAATTTGGTGCGGTCGTTCACATAAAATAGTTTGGCTATTGCAGAAACACTAACTTCAGGAAAATCCCGTGCACAAAACTGAATTGTTATTGAACGACATGACGCACCACGGCCTTGGCATTAATTACCGAAGGGAAGGCGTATCTTTATTAATTTTGTGAAGACTCAGTAGACAATTTGTTGACTTTAAATACCAACATTTATATCTAAATTACAATGAGTTTAAAATGCAGATTTATAACTATGCAAAAGGTTACTTTTTTACTATATCAGCACTTCCTTAGGGAATCCAAGATGGGGCATTTATATTGTGATATTCATGACCCAGAGAGACGAACGCAACTCGCGCTTGGTCTTAATAGATCGTCACTTTCTCGTTGGATTAAACAAGACTCAGAGTGCACTCATGTCAATCAAGGAAGGAAAAGGAAATTCGACAGCTTTGACATGGATGTCATAAAACGTGAGATATTGAAAATGTTTGCTAATAATGTACTTGTTTCTCTCAGGAATTTGAAATTAAAATTGCATGCAGACTGCAATATTGACATTTCTAAAAGTACTCTATTGAAGATTGTGCGAGGAGCCGGCTTCACTTTCAGAAAAACTGTTGGGGGCAGGAATATTATTTGTGAAAAACCACATTTGGTCATTGCTCGAAGCAAATACCTGAGACAGATCCGTGAGCGGCGGAGTGAACGGTATGATATTGTATATTTGGACGAATCATGGGTCAACGCACACCACACCTATGCTAAAGAATGGCAGTCAGTAAATGGCAAACTCAAAAGAACAATTCCGAGCAGCAAAGGCCAGCGCATTATATTAACGCATGCTGGAAGCACTGAAAACGGCCTTGTCCATGATGCGGGACTTATTTACCAATCAAAAAGTACCGACGGTAGGGACTACCATACTGAAATGAATGGAAACATTTTTCAGGCACTGGTTGGAGAACGATCTTTTACCAATCCTGGAGAGACCTTCATGCATAGTCATGGATAATGCATCATACCACAATGTCGTATCAGAGGAAGACAAAGTGCCAACTGCATCAAATACAAAAGAGCAAATTAGGACATGGCTTGCGAATGAAAATGTCAAATTGACGACACATATTTAAAACCCGAATTGTTACAACTTGTGAAGAATACAAATAAGAAAAAAGTGTACCATGTTGACAAAATCATTGAGAAATACGGCCACACCTCTCTTCGACTCCCTGCATATCATGCGCACCTTAATCCAATCGAACTTGTCTGGGCTCACGTCAAAGGACAAGTTGCAGAACAGAACAGGACGTTTAAAATGTGTGATGTTGAAGTTCTGACACGCGAGTCTCTCTCAAAAATAGACATTCCGTTCTGGAAGAAGTGTGTTGAACATGTGCTGCGGGTGGAAGATGAGTACTGGAAACGAGATGGATTACTATTTGTCCAGCCAGTAATGATTATCAACCTCTTGGAATCGTCAGATTCGGAATGATTAAAATTAAGATGAATTCAATTCCAGCTGCAGTTAGGACGTCCTGGGGTCTAATGGTGACCGAAGGACAAGACTAATTGTAACCAATTGAATTCATGTTTGCAAATACACATAACGAACAATACCCACAATTAAGCACTATGTAGATACGCCTCTGACAAGAATTGCAGTAAACTGGAAAATTTAACACGATTACTGTAAACTCTAAAATTTGAATCAACTTGTGTGATATCGTCATAAAAGATCAAAGGAATTCGCTGATGTGCAAAATCTGTTGTGTTTGTGGAATAAAAAATACCAAAATCTTTGCGTCATCAATATTCTAAGATTGCATGCAAATTTTGAAACCAAAATAACAAGCGGTTTATCACGCAAAACTAATTCACGTGTGATTATGAATTTCTGAACGGACTATAGGTAAACAATAGGCGTTGGACAAGGGATGAGACAGTGGTATAATACACTAGCCCGAGGGAGCAAGTCTGGGTGAAAACAAAGAACCGAGGAGGACAGACTGTCCGAGTTAAGTGACCTATCTAGGGACTGGAACGGTAAGATAACCATGGGAGATAAGTAGATGCGTAGAGGTGGGGTGGGGAGGGGGTGGGGGTGTACGTATAGTGAAGGACGTCCAAGTAGTATCCAAGAAGTTGGGAGAGTAAAGAAATTGTGTACTGGAAGAGGAGATATAGAGAGGAGGAGTAAGAAACAGGTATATAGAAAGTGGATAAGTGGAGAGGTGGTAGGCCAAAATTAGGTAGAGGAATCTGTAGGGAGTAGTGTAATAGAGAAGTGGCGCGCTGGAAGTTAGTACATAGAGAGGTAGAGAAGTGGTGCGCTTGAAGTTAGTACATAGAGAGGTAGAGAAGTGGTGTGCTTGAAGTTAGTACATAGAGAGGTAGAGAAGTGGTGCGCTTGAAGTTAGTACATAGAGAGGTAGAGAAGTGGTGTACTTGAAGTTAGTACATAGAGAAGTAGAGAAGTGGTGTGCTTGAAGTTAGTACATAGAGAGGTAGAGAAGTGGTGCGCTTGAAGTTAGTACATAGAGAGGTAGAGAAGTGGTGTGCTTGAAGTTAGTACATAGAGAGGTAGAGAAGTGGTGTGCTTGAAGTTAGTACACATAGAGGTAGAGAAGTGGTGTGCTTGAAGTTAGTACATAGAGAGGTAGAGAAGTGGTGTGCTTGAAGTTAGTAAATAGAGAAGTAGAGAAGTGGTGCGCTTGAAGTTAGTACATATAGAGGTAGAGAAGTGGTGTGCTTGAAGTTAGTACATATAGAGGTAGAGAAGTGGTGTGCTTGAAGTTAGTACATAGAGAGGTAGAGAAGTGGTGTGCTTGAAGTTAGTACATAGAGAGGTAGAGAAGTGGTGTGCTTGAAGTTAGTACATAGAGAGGTATAGAAGTTGGGAAATGGTGAAACTGAAGTGGACATAAAGAGAGGTGGTGTGGAAATGGCTGATAAATAGTCAGGTGGAGTCCTAGAGGAGGACTCAATGTGGATATAGAGATAAGGGGAGTACTGGATGGGTAGACCTAGAGAGGTTGTGACTGCAAATGAATAGAGAGGGAAGGGGTGGACTAGAAGTAGATTAACAGAGAAGTGGTGTGTTAGACGTAGATATATAGAAGTGAACGGAGAAATGGTGCAGCCAACATAGAGAAGTAGTGTACTAGGAGTATATATTGTAATCGGGAAGTGGTGAACTAGAAGGTAGTCAGTGGAGAGGTGGTGTACTAGATGAATAAGACCAGAGAAGGGGTTACATAAATTGATAGGGAGAGAAGGGGTAGACTAGTAGTAGAAAAACAGAATGAATCTGGCTGCTACAATCTGTTCTGTAAGACTCGTAGATGGTAACCAAACAAAGGTTACAATACATTTGTATATCTCGAAGAAGGGAAAATATTTCTTAATTACCTGACGGGGGAATCAAACTGTGACAAAGGGTAGACGGTGATATAAATATGTACTTTCAACAATTTGTACTTCACCAGTGCTGACATAGATATTTAGAAACAACATCAGACATTCGTGAACGCGGTATCAGATTTTCACGCTAGAGGATTGTAAGGACTTACAACTGATTGGTGAACCCTACCGAACAATGCCCAACACGGTGTTGTTCACAGCTGATTAACTGGACGTTTTTGAAACTAGAAACGCCATTCTGGAAGATCTGACTTACCTAACGATTCGTTGATGTAAGAAATCATTACTTTCCAGTGACTTAATACAAACAACTTCTGATTGATTGCATTTGATTGACTGAATGGTAGATATTAGGACAAGGGTTGGATAAATGGGAAGAATCTTCTAGTAGTTGAATGGAAGATTTCAACCAGTAAACGATCAGATTACTCACATTTTTTTTCGGAAATCCTTGATTGCCAAGATAGAGCTAAAATTGGACAAGAAATTAGGTGTCCACTAGTAATGTGAGCTAGTCAGTTAGGAGTTATTTCAAAATACATCGTGAAGATGGGTTTTCTTAGTTAAAGGGATAGTTTTCTGGCTGAGAATCTCGTGTGCACAATTTTGCAAGAGTTGCTATATGTAACATTGTGCTGTCAAAGCTGCAAGAAGAGTTTTCATTGTTACAGTTTGAGCAGAGTTGCTGTTCAGATTTTGACGATCTTCACTTCTTAGCTGTAGTTTACACATTTGTTGTAGTTTACACATTTGTTGTAGTTTACACATTTGGTGTAGTTTACACATTTGTTGTGTTTACATATTAGTTTTAGTTCAGACATATGCTGTAGTTTACATATGTGTTGTAGTTTACACATTTGTTGTAGTTTACACATTTATTGTAGTTTACACATTTGTTGTAGTTTACACATCAGTTTTAGTTCACACATTTGTTGTAGTTTACACATTAGTTTTAGTTCAGACATTTGTTGTAGTTTACACATTTGTTGTAGTTTACACATTTGATGTAGTTGACATATTTGTTGCAGTTCACACATTTGTTGTAGTTTAACACATTTGTTGTAGTTTACACATTTGGTGTAGTTTACACATTTGTTGTGTTTACATATTTGATGTAGTTTACACATTTTATATAGTTTACACATTTAATGTAGTTTACACATTTGTTGTAGTTTTGATGTAGTTTACACATTTGTTGTAGTTTAACACATTAGTTGTAGTTTACACATTTGTTGTAGTTTACACATTTGTTGTCGTTTACACATTTGTTGTAGTATACACATTTGTTGTAGTTTACACATTTGATGTAGTTTACACATTTGTTGTAGTTTACACATTTGATGTAGTTTAACACATTTGATGTAGTTTACACATTTGTTGTAGTTTACACATTTGTTGTAGTTTACACATTTGTTGTAGTTTACATATTTGTTGTAGTTTAATACATTTGCTGTAGTTTACACATTTGTTGTAGTTTACACATTTGATGTAGTTTACACATTTGCTGTAGTTTACATATTTGATGTAGTTTACACATTTGATGTACTTTACACATTTGTTGTAGTTTTGATGTAGTTTACACGTTTGTTGTAGTTTACACATTTATTGTAGTTTTGATGTAGTTTACACATTTGATGTAGTTTACACATTTGCTGTAGTGCACTTTGAGTTTACAAAGCTCTGGGAATCAGTTCACGAAGTTCAGCAGTTCTTTTATGGAAAATTGCAAATTAGCTATAAAGATAACCCGGAAAATATAGTCTTGTGTTTTGTTTTAAACTTGCTTGCTTGGGGTTTTTGCTTCTTGGCGAGGCACGGACCGTTCAACCTCAGACTTTCACTTTCACTTTCTGAAATAATGTCGAAGCTGGACTAAGTGTTCTAGGTTATGTTATACCGCGACTGCTATCCAAAAACGACATTAAAATTACTTTGATCTGGCGTCTGTGCGCAGGCGACATAAGGTTGTCACGTGGTCAGCTGTTTGTGAGTGATTGAGTGTGCTGAGAATTTAGGCATTGCTAGATCAGGAGATAACATATGATGTCAATCAATGATTAGTAGAATGCATCACGAGTCACAAAAGACATTATGACACTTAGATCTGACAACATATTTTTATGAGAGACATATTTTGCATTGGGAGCCGCGATAGCTCAGTGGTTAGTGAACTGGACTACAAAGGACATGGGGTAGGGTTCGATCCCAATCGACGGCATCCGGGTTCACCCAGCCTTAAATGGGTACCGGATTTTTTTCTGGGAAAGTAAAGCAGCACGGGCGTAATACCGGCCACATTACCCCAAAAATCATGTGCTGAAGGTCTGTTAAAATATAGGGTCACTAACACCATATTTCCTTATATGCCACTTGGCGGGAACGGGGGTACTTTTCTTTTTTTTTACTTATATTTTGCATTGGACAGTTAGCAGCTATGACAGTCACAAATCATTACACAGGTCGCAGGAGCATCTTTGAGCAAATCTCATTCGATTAGCTTCTTATTAAATACCACGTTTATTTATTTTTCTAATACTGTTGTTTTCATGTGTAACAGATTCCTATACTACGATTAATTCTCTTATTACTACCAACTTACGGGAGCCGCGATAGCTCAGTGGTAGGTGAACTGGACTACCACGGACAAGGGGTAGGGTTCGATCCCAACCGACGGCTTCCGGGTTCACCCAGCCTTAAATGGGTTACCGGATTTTTTTCTGGGAAAGTAAAGCAGCACGGGCGTAATACTGACCACATTACCCCAAAAATCATGTGCTGAAGGTCTGTAAAATATAGGGTCACTAACACCAAATTTCCCTATACGCCACTTGGCGTGACGGGGGTTCTTTACTTTACTACTTTTACTACCAACTTACACAACATGTCTACAATTAAACGAGTCCGATTGAAATTTGTGTTGCTTCCCTGCACTTTTATATTTGTGTGGCTTCCCTGTACTTTTATATTTGTGTGGCTTCCTTGTACTGTTATATTTGTGTGGCTTCCCTGTACTTTTATATTTGTGCAGCTTCCCTGTACTTTTATATTTGTGCAGCTTCCCTGTACTTTTATATTTGTGTAGCTTAGCTGTACTTTTATATGTGTATGCTTCTCTGTACTTTTATGTGTGTGTGGTTTCCTTGTGTTTTCCGATAGTATGTATGTCATTTTAATATTTCTTTATCTCGAGAGAGCGTATGTCATTATAATATTTCTTTATCTCGAGAGAGCGTATGTCATTATAATATTTCTTTATCTCGAGAGAGCGTATGTCATTATAATATTTCTTTATCTCGAGAGAGAGAGAGCGCGAATGTCATTATAATATTTCTTTATCTCGAGAGAGTGTCTGTCATTATAATATTTCTTTATCGAGAGAGAGAGAGAGAGAGAGAGAGAGCGTATGTCATTATAATATTTCTTTATCTCGAAAGAGAGAGAGAGAGAGTGTGTGTGTGTGTGTGTATGTCATTATAATATTTCTTTATCTCAAGAGAGTGTCTGTCATAATAATATTTATTTATCTCGAGAGGGCGTCTGTCATTAAAATATTTCTTTATCTCGAGAGAGCGTATGTCATTAAAATATTTCTTTATCTCGAGAGAGCGTATGTCATTAAATACTTCTTTATCGAGAGAGAGAGAGAGAGAGAGAGAGAGAGAGAGAGAGAGCGTACGTCATTTAAATATTTCTTTATCTCGAGAGAGCGTATGTCATTAAAATACTTCTTTATCGAGAGAGAGAGAGAGAGAGAGAGAGAGCACGCGTATGTCATTAAAATATTTCTTTATCGAGAGAGAGAGAGAGAGAGAGAGAGAGAGCGTACGTCATTAAAATACTTCTTTATCGAGAGAGAGAGAGAGAGCGTATGTCATTAAAATACTTCTTTATCTCGAGAGAGAGAGAGCGTATGTCATTAAAATACTTCTTTATCTCGAGAGAGAGAGAGCGTATGTCATTAAAATACTTCTTTATCGAGAGAGAGAGAGAGCGTATGTCATTAAAATACTTCTTTATCGAGAGAGAGAGAGAGAGCGTATCTCATTAAAATACTTCTTTATCTCGAGAGAGAGAGAGAGCGTATGTCATTAAAATACTTCTTTATCGAGAGAGAGAGAGAGCGTATGTCATTAAAATACTTCTTTATCGAGAGAGAGAGAGAGCGTATGTCATTAAAATACTTCTTTATCTCGAGAGAGAGAGAGCGTATGTCATTAAAATACTTCTTTATATCGAGAGAGAGAGAGAGCGTATGTCATTAAAATACTTCTTTATCTCGAGAGAGAGAGAGCGTATGTCATTAAAATACTTCTTTATCGAGAGAGAGAGAGAGAGTGAGAGCGTATGTCATTAAAATACTTCTTTATCGAGAGAGAGAGAGAGAGAGAGAGAGCGTATGTCATTAAAATACTTCTTTATCTCGAGAGAGAGAGAGAGAGAGCGTATGTCATTAAAATACTTCTTTATCGAGAGAGAGAGAGAGAGAGAGAGAGAGAGAGAGAGAGCGTATGTCATTAAAATATTTCTTTATCTGGAGAGAGCGTCTGTCATTATAATATTTATTTATCTCGAGAGAGCGTACGTCATTATAATATTTCTTTATCTCGAGAGAGCGTATGTCATTATAATATTTCTTTATCTCGAGAGAGCATCTGCAGTAAGTAGTCATTAATAGGGTTGTACAGTGTGTTTGTCTGGAAAAGCAAGATTGTAGGACAAGGGGGAAGGAGGTGGGGGTAGTTGTGGTCCATCCATTTATCTTGCTTTCATCGACAATTTCTAGACGATGCAGAAAGTAAAAGACACTAGTCTCAAGGCAGAACTAATACCTTACAGACAACACTCAATGATTAGAAACTCAGTAAAAGACACTAGTCTCAAGGCAGAACTAATACCTTACAGACAACACTCAATGATTAGAAACTCAGTAAAAGACACTAGTCTCAAGGCAGAACTTACACCTTACAACACTCAAAGATAATAAAATCGGATTAAAGACACTAGTCTCAAGACAGAACTTAAACTTTACAGACAACACTCAATGATAAGAAACTCGGTAAAAGACACTAGTCTCAAGGCAGAACTTACACTTTACAGTCAACACTCAATGATAAGAAACTCGGTAAAAGACACTAGTCTCAAGGCAGAACTTACACTTTACAGTCAACACTCAATGATAAGAAACTCTGTAAAAAGACACTAGTCTCAAGGCACAACTTACACTTTACAGTCAACACTCAATGATAAGAAACTCGGTAAAAGACTAGTCTCAAGGCAGAACTTACACTTTACAGTCAACACTCAATGTTAATAAACTCAGTAATAAACACTAGTCTCAGGGCAGAACTATAGCTATTGAGTTTAAAACATTCAGTCTTAAATTAGAGCATCGTCCTGGAATGGACAGATTACCCTTTGAAGAAGAACACAATGACCCGTGTAGCGGTATCGCTTACATTCATTTGCAGCTAAGATTACTGGAGAGTTCCCGTGCTCTGGGACCGTTATATTTAGAAGCTACCACTCAAAACACTTAACGCGGCAAAGCTCGTTATCTGGACTGGCCAATTGAATTACTATGGGCTCGGGATAAGACCTAGATTTTGATGTTCAGCTACACTAGTGCCAGATTTTTACTTCATTAATGTCAAATTATTTTATGTGTGAAAAATTAGAAGTCTTGAGTGGTTACTTATAGGTGCTAGGTTTGTTTACCCTTTGTCCTTTTGCTTTTGGTTTGTTGGAGCCTTTAACTGCTACAGAGTAGTGCTCTGTGCACACCGTGAGTTGTGTGTTACATCCGTATGGTGTTTCTATATTCAGATTGCTTACGATGAATGATGATATCATATAACGAAGGGCAGTTCAGATGCATTCACTGTCGGTGATAAAATACGATTTATGTCTTTTGACGTGTACTGTGTTTGCTACTATGGGGACTGCAACTGCCTTTCTTTGTTTGGATATTCGATGAGACGTTAATTCGGATGATTCCACTGGCACTGGCGGTTGAGCAATTATGGATTTCCATTCGTTTGCAGTGATACCAGGGCCTTCGAATAACCATAACCATAAACTGCTAGCTGAGGGGTCGCTGAGACACCACTGACAGTCTTAGTCAACCTTCTCCATTACTCTCTGTCTCAGTCATTCTTTAACCATCAATAAAGCCGAGGACGGCCCATTCTTTCATGATATCTTCCCATCTCGTTTTGTTTACTTACCTCTCCTTCTAGCTCCTTTCACGGTTCCTTGCACAACTTTCTAGGTCAGGTGACCAAGAAATGTGGTCGAAACATTTCATTTAGCGTTTCTTCACATCAGTCAAAAAATCATTCCTTGGTGTATCTTTTGCGAACCTTTTTATTTGTGATATAATCTAAGTAAGATATGTCCAAAATCTTAGAATAGCATTTCATCTCCATGGCTTGTATTTTCACCTGTAGCTCTACTATACTAGTCCATGTTTCACAAGCGTGTAGAAATGCTGATACAACCGACGTGCTCATAGCACTGATTTTAGAACCAAGATTGATCTTATCTTTCCAAACAGGTTTTAACTTTGCAATGGCTGCCGCAGTTTATGCCATTCTGGCCGATATTTCCGATTTTGAACCTTCAGAGATAACAATTGATTCCAAGTATTCCCATCTGTCGGGAGCCGTGATAGCTCAGCAGTTCGTGAACTGGACTACAAAGGACAAGAGGTTAGGTTCGATCCCAACCGACGGCTTCAGGGTTCAACCCAGCCTTAAATGGGTACCGGATTTTTTTCTGGGAAAGTAAAGCATCATGAGCGTAAAACCGACCACACTACCCCAAAAATCACGTGTTGAAGGTCTGTAAAATGTATGGTCACTAACACCATATTCCCTATACGCCACTTGACGTGACGGGGAACTTTACTTTTTACTATTCCCATCTGTCAACCGTTTCAAGATCTTCTCCATTTAACAAAAATATGTTTCCAAGAATGGCCCCAGTGTTTTTGGTCATGGGTTTTTGTTTTTGAAGCATTGACCTCCATGTCATATGCATCAGACGTTTTATCTATTTGTTATATCAGGTCTTTCAGTTGTTATTCTGTCCTTGCTAAACTCATCGACGCCATCAACAGAATGCAGGTTATTAATAGTTCTGCCACCAGTACTGACAGTACTTTCAAGGTCTTATAACTAAAACATCCGATATGATACTATCCAAGAAAATGCTGAATAATTTTCCATTTAGAGTGACCAAAGTAGTTTTTTATCTCAACTTTGTCAATGACAATTGCCGTCCAACGTAAAAAAAAATATAAATAAATAAAAAGTCCCTTCACATCAAGTGACGTATAGGGAATATGGTGTTAATGACCATTGATATGGAGAGATGTGCAGGTGTAATGAGGCAGTCCTGAATTGCAATATATGAATGAAATGTTGAAAAGAATATCGATTGTGAGTGGAGACTTCATGATCGATGCTGATGTGTAGATACGTAACTTATCATAATGGCTGGAATTAATCATTCGTGAGATTGATATAGTGAAGATACATAAATATAAACAAAAACCTTTCTGCATTCAAGAAATGGATATCTGGTCAGTTTGAATACACGACAAATCATCATAATTGAGTGCCGTCTCCGCATCGAAGGTTGGTTACCATGGAGCGCCAATTCACTTTGTCTCTTGCCTTGATGGTGCAGATTGTCATAGTTTGACTTGTCCATCTGTTGATGTTACTCTTCCATGTTAGTCTTGGTCTGCCTCTGACTCTTTTACCTTGTATTTTCCTTTCCAATATTATTTTTATTAGGCTGTTTTGTCTTTTAACATGCCCCAAACATTTCATTTGTCTTGTTCTAATTGTGTTTAGTAGTTCTCTTTTCAATGTTAGTTGTTTTAAAACTTCATCGTTTGTTTTCTTTTCTTTCCATCTAATTCTACATATTCTTCTTTAAATCCACATTTCAAAGGCTTGAATTTTCTGTTCTGTTTTCTTGTCTAATGTCCATGTTTCTGCACCATACAGCAATATTGAGAAGATGTAACATTTTGCTATTCTTAGTTCTTACACGACAAATATAATTATTAATTTCAATATTTTGCTAAGCACTAGTTGGATATAATAGGGCATCGCTGTAGTAGAATTAAGAGACAGATAAAAGAGGAATCTTGTCAAGCTTTGAGTGATGTTTTGAAATATGTTCAGTGGTTGTGTTTTTTTCTTTATTTGGGATAATATGGTCAGTGTTGCAACTGACTTTCTTTTGAGCAATTTGATCAGTGTTGCGACATTTTTTGGGGTAATCTGGTCAGTGTCGCAACAGACTTTCTTTGGGGTAATCTGGTCAGTGTCGCGACAGACTTTCTTTGGGGTAATCTGGTCAGTGTCGCGACAGACTTTCTTTGGGTAATCTGGTCAGTGTCGCGAGAGACTTTCTTTGGGGTAATCTGGTCAGTGTCGCGAGAGACTTTCTTTGGGGTAATCTGGTCAGTGTCGCGACAGACTTTCTTTGGGGTAATCTGGTCAGTGTCGCGACAGACTTTCTTTGGGGTAATCTGGTCAGTGTCGCGACAGACTTTCTTTGGGGTAATCTGGTCAGTGTCGCGACAGACTTTCTTTGGGGTAATCTGGTCAGTGTCGCGAGAGACTTTCTTTCCCACAAGAAAAACTGATCCAATCTTCATTTATGTCTAAGTCATTTTTAAAGCGGTAGATCGGAAATCTAACCAACCTCTAGGTCTCAGTAGACCTGTTAACATTTAATATACGTCAGTTCATATATTATCTCTCTGTTTCTCCCTCCACCCTTCTCTCTCTCACACTTCTCCATCTTTCTCTCTCTCTTTCTCTCTCTCTCTCTCTCTCTCTCTCTCTCTTGTTCTCTGCATCTTTCCACCACTAACTGTCATGTCATTCTTCCTCTTATTTGTACATGTCAAAAGAGAGTGACAACTCCAGACTATAAATAAAACTCATTTATATTCGGGCAACTCTATCAAATGTATTTTTAACTACGTCATTTTCTAAGAAATTCTCAATTTTCTTCAGTAGAGCAAATAACCGTGTAGTGTCCACACATCGTTCTTTGTTTACAATCTGAATATGTTGATGGCACCAACGTAAACACTATATGGATTCCACACATACTAAAAGTTAGCAAGAAATGTTTTCCCGGCTGTCGTTGAAAGTAACAACAAGCACGTGACACTAAGCTGGGCTAAATATGGCGTTTCAATCGATAACCGATAATCGAATCAATGCTTGACATTTCCCACAAAACGCAATCGATAAAACGAAAGGTCAAGTTTGCTTTCTGCTGTTGTTGATAGAGAAAGTGACGTAAACGCCCATGTATTTTTGTACAAACCACTAAGAACAGTAAAGAAGTTGGAAGAACAAGAAAATAATGTATTTTTAGTTTGTTATCGAGTTACAACATTTTTTAAAATAATAACATCTCTATTGTTATTTTTCTTAAAATAACTTTCATTAATCAGGTTTCATTGTTTCGTGCAGTGTGGTTAGATGAATGATACAGTAAGCGACTTATTCTTCTGCTTTCTCTTCCTCCTCTCCTGCCTCATTTGCCTTTCATTCAGCTCGATGAGAGATGTAGTTTGCTGTCGTTAGCTCTTATAGTGGTCTATAGTGGACACTTGCTGTTACGTTCCCAGGTCTTTCTAATATTTCATTGATCCATCTTTTTCGCGGTCGGGTCTTGCGTCTGGTGTTCTCGGAACGTTTAGTGAAAGCTTCGTGTGTTGTGTTTGATTTTACTGTTTTATGTCACTGCCATCCATGTATCTGCTTTTTCTTATTTATTCTTCATCTTCTTTTTTCCTTCCTCATTTGCCTTTCAGCGTCGAGGGGAGATATAATTTGCGGTCTTTTGCTCTTCTGTTCGCCTCTGCTGCAGTTATGTTTCCTAGTGCTTCTAATATTCCATCGACCCATCTTTTTTTATGGTCGACCCTTGGGTCTGGTGTTCTCACAACGTTTGTTGAAGGCTCGTTGTGTTGTGTTTTGTTCTTTCTGCCTTGTCACGTGGCCAAATCATTTTATCTGTTATTTCCTTATATATTCTATGTTATTTATTCAATGGCTGAAATTGTTTTTAGCTTTTCCTCAGTTCATTATTTCTTATCTGCTCTCTCATTCTGTTTCCTGTTTTGCGTCTAACACATTCTATTTCTGTAGAGGTTATTTTTCTTACTGTTTTTTTGTCTAGCGTCCAGGTCTAACCTTGGTCGCACAATGTTAGAATGAAGATTGAATTATGGATAATGTTAGAATGAAGATTGAATTATGGATAATGTTAGAATGAAGATTGAATTATGGATAATGTTAGAATGAAGATTGAATTGTGGATAATGTTAGAATGAAGATTGAATTATGGATAATGTTAGAATGAAGATTGAATTATGGATAATGTTAGAATGAAGATTGAATTATGGATAATGTTAGAATGAAGATTGAATTATGGATAATGTTGGAATGAAGATTGAATTATGGATAATGTTGGAATGAAGATTGAATTATGGATAATGTTAGAATGAAGATTGAATTATGGATAATGTTGGAATGAAGATTGAATTATGGATAATGTTAGAATGAAGATTGAATTATTGATAATGTTGGAATGAAGATTGAATTATGGATAATGTTAGAATGAAGATTGAATTATGGATAATGTTAGAATGAAGATTGAATTATGGATAATGTTAGAATGAAGATTGAATTATGGATATTGTTAGAATGAAGATTGAATTATGGATAATGTTAGAATGAAGATTGAATTATGGATAATGTTAGAATGAAGATTGAATTATGGATAATGTTAGAACGAAGATTGAATTATGGATAATGTTAGAATGAAGATTGAATTATGGATAATGTTAGAATGAAGATTGAATTATGGATAATGTTAGAATGAAGATTGAATTATGGATAATGTTAGAATGAAGATTGAATTATGGATAATGTTAGAATGAGATTGAATTATGGATAATGTTAGAATGAAGATTGAATTATGGATAATGTTAGAATGGAGATTGAATTATGGATAATGTTAGAATGAAGATTGAATTATGATTAATGTTAGAATGAAGATTGAATTATGGATAATGTTAGAATGAAGATTGAATTATGGATAATGTTAGAATGAAGATTGAATTATGGATAATGTTAGAATGAAGATTGAATTATGGATAATGTTAGAATGAAGATTGAATTATGGATAATGTTGGAATGAGATTGAATTATGATGGAATGAAGATTGAATGGATAATTAATGTGGATAAGAATGAAGATTGAATTATGGATAATGTTAGAATGAAGATTGAATTATGGATAATGTTAGAATGAATATTGAATTATGGATAATGTTAGAATGAAGATTGAATTATGGATAATGTTAGAATGAAGATTGAATTATGGATAATGTTAGAATGAAGATTGAATTATGGATAATGTTAGAATGAAGATTGAATTATGGATAATGTTAGAATGAAGATTGAATTATGGAATGTTAGAATGAGATGATTAGATAATGTTAGAATGAAGATATGGATAATGTTAGAATGAAGATTGAATTATGGATAATGTTAGAATGAAGATTGAATTATGGATAATGTTAGAATGAAGATTGAATTATGGATAATGTTAGAATGAAGATTGAATTATGGATAATGTTAGAATGAAGATTGAATTATTGACAGTCAATTACCAAAAAGTGATGGGGAACAAGTTACGAAACTGTTGAAGGCATGCAGTAAAAAAAAAAGAATGAAAGTATCGAACAAAAAGACATAACAGCATTTTAGATTAGAGAATGACATTTGAGGTGAACAAAGTGTGCCATGACAAGGCTGAATAACAAAGAAGTAAATCATGATATATCAGGATAATCAGACGTTGTCTTGGTGTATCTAGAGAAATAGAAACTTGTCATTATGTAGCAGGATAATCTGAAGTTGTCTTGGTGTATCTAGAGAAATAGAAACTTGTCATAATGTATCAGGATAATCTGAAGTTGTCTTGTTGTATCTTGACAAATAGAAACTTGTCATTATGTATCAGAATAATCTGAAGTTGTCTTGTTGTATCTTGACAAATAGAAACTTGTCATTATGTATCAGAATAATCTGAAGTTGTCTTGTTGTATCTTGACAAATAGAAACTTGTCATTATGTATCAGGATAATCTGAAGTTGTCTTGTTGTATCTTGACAAATAGAAACTTGTCATTATGTATCAGGATAATCTGAAGTTGTCTTGTTGTATCTTGACAAATAGAAACTTGTCATTATGTATCAGAATAATCTGAAGTTGTCTTGTTGTATCTTGACAAATAGAAACTTGTCATTATGTATCAGAATAATCTGAAGTTGTCTTGTTGTATCTTGACAAATAGAAACTTGTCATTATGTATCAGAATAATCTGAAGTTGTCTTGTTGTATCTTGACAAATAGAAACTTGTCATTATGTATCAGAATAATCTGAAGTTGTCTTGTTGTATCTTGACAAATAGAAACTTGTCATTATGTATCAGAATAATCTGAAGTTGTCTTGTTGTATCTTGACAAATAGAAACTTGTCATTATGTATCAGAATAATCTGAAGTTGTCTTGTTGTATCTTGACAAATAGAAACTTGTCATTATGTATCAGAATAATCTGAAGTTGTCTTGTTGTATCTTGACAAATAGAAACTTGTCATTATGTATCAGAATAATCTGAAGTTGTCTTGTTGTATCTTGACAAATAGAAACTTGTCATTATGTATCAGAATAATCTGAAGTTTTATTGATGAACCAGAACGATCCGAAGTTACCATGATGTATCCGAACAGATATAAACTTGGAAGATTTATAAACTTGGAAGATTTATAAACTTGGAAGATTTATAAACTTGGAAGATTTCACTGTATTTTTGCTGCTTTTTTTTTTCTTTTTTGTTATTGTTGTGTATCTGATCAGCATTCGACGTTTAGCTACTAAGAGTTCTCATTTGGAACATGACGTCTACATTTGACCGTCCTTCTTCGACAGCACTAGGCACTCGAACTTGCCTACCTGTAGGTCTGGGTAATTCACGCTTACTACAGGGTCAGAGAAGGAATAGTCCCGTCACGCCGCGTGGTGATGGAACATGATTTTAGTGTCCATAATTTTTGTGCTGGATTAAACTTGCTCAAAAAGAAAACAAAGCCGGATACTTTTAAAATTTACATCAGCAGATTTTTTATCTCGAAACGTGACAGTACCTCCCCACCCCCGCCCCACTCCGCCCCCTTTTTTCCCCACACAGAAAATTGAGATCAAATGCAAGGTGACTGTACTGGACATAACATGTTGGTAACTGTTGTTGTTTACGGATTGCCACGAGTTGATACGGGCAGGTTGCCCTTTAACTAAGATGTGGCGGGTCGTAATGGCTTTCTTGACATTCCCGGCTCTTACTGGAGAGGTTGGAGTTCGTCTATCCCAGGCTATGCTGGGAAATTACTAGTCCAGCCCAGAAGTACTGCAATACTGGGTCCTCTATATCAGTAACAGCCACCACTACAGGGAACACGGCGATCCTAGCTTCTGTTAGCCAGTCTGTTTTGACGCAGACTGTTACTAGGGGAGACCACGAGGAGGTAGAACTGCTAGGTCTTGGTCAGTTGATGGTGCGCCGACCCTGCTATTGCGACTGCAGGTCGCGGGCGCTTCTGCTCCCCCGTTGGTAACTGTACTGGACGTAATATGTTGGTAACTGTACTGGACGTAACATATTGGTAACAGTACTGGACGTAACATGTTGGTAACAGTACTGAACGTAACAGGTTGACAAGTGTACTGGACGTAACATGTTGGTAGCTGTACTGGATGTAATATTTTGGTAACTGTACTGGACGTAACATATTGGTAACTGTACTGGACGTAACATATTGGCAACTGTACTGGACGTAACATGTTGTCGACTGTACTGAACGTAACATGTTGGCAACTGTACTGGACGTAACGTATTGGTAACAGTACTGGACGTAACATGTTGGTAACAGTACTGAACGTAACATGTTGACAACTGTACTGGACTTAACATGTTGGTAACTGTACTGGACGTAACATGTTGTCAACTGTACTGAACGTAACATGTTAATAAATGTGATGGACGTAACATGTTGGTAACTGTACTGAACCTAACATGTTGGCAACTGTACTGAACGTAACATGTTGGTAACTGTACTGAACATAACATGTTGGTAACTGTGCTGGACGTAACATGTTGGCAACTGTACTGGACGTAACATGTTGGCAACTGTACTGAACTTAACACGTTGGCAATTGTACTGAACGTAACATGTTGGCAGCTGTACTGGACGTAGCATGTGATAACTAGCGGATATTGCCCTATTATGAAGTACCGGGCCTGCTGGCGTAGGTGATCATTTCTCTCCACAACTTTCGATCACGACAGTTATTTATCATTTCTGTTGTTGACCTTCTGCCAAGTCTTTCTCTTAAGCTGTATGGTATATTTTCTCTTTGCATCCCTCTATCTTTTCGTCCCTCAATTTTTCCAGTTGTTACAATATATTCCAGTTGTTCCTCTTCTCACTACGTTGCCAAAAAAATGATGATTGTTTCTTCCTAATATTAGAAATTAGATCTCTTTTTGCTTTGGCTTCTTTCAGAACGTCTTCATTACTCTTCTTAGCTGCCCATGGTATTCTCAACGTTCTTCTGTAAAACCACATTTCTACAGAATCCAGTGATTTTCTTGTCTGTTGTCCTATTGTCCATGATTCACATCCATATTTTAAGACATAACATGCCTTTCTCATACAGCCCTTTATTAATGTAAAAATGCATGCATGTTATGAAACCGTTATGTTGTTTGTGTTTGTCGTGTAGTCTTGTAACAGCTTTCATCCTTCTATAGTAAGCTTTGTTTATCCCAACAAAACATTCTTCACTCAATCAAAGAGATGCGCGTACACTCAACTTTCTGACTCTTTTATTAGCCTGTTTATGTTTTTGCTAATAGAATGTTTTCTGTTTTCAGCCGGAAAATGTCCTTCTACTCCTTACACTAAGTCGCAGTTGCCAGGTTGTTCATGAACTGCACTACTAAAGTCAAGAGGTCGAGTTCAGTTTTCATCTACGGATTGCAGGTTAATTCAGCCTTAAATAGGTACCGAATTATTTCTGGGAAAGAAAGAGGGCACTGACGTAATACGGACTACGTTGCCAAACAAGATAATGGGTTGAAGGTCTATACAAAATATAACTCTAATATGTTCATATAATCCACCAGGTGGTGTGACAGTGCTCTTTCTTTCTTATTTATTTCTGTATCTCTTTCCTTATTTCTTTCCTTATTACTTTCCATATTAATTTCCTCATGTCATTCCTTACTGATTTCCTCATTTCTTTCCTTATTTTTTTCCTTATTTCGTTCTCTATCTCTTTCCTTATTTCTTTTTGTTTCTTTTCTTCTTCTTCTTTCTTTCTTTCTTTCTTTCTTTCTTTCTTTCCTCATTTATTTCTTTATTTCATTCCTTATCATTTAGATTTTAAAGAACGAGTTACAGTATCGTACTATCTTGTTAACTCTTTTCGTACGTTTCACTGCACTCTGCGCAATGCCAATTTCGGCAACGTACGTTTCGCCGCGTAGTGTGCCACGCTCAATTTGATTAGTGCGAACGCTATCAGACCACATTCTTCAATACCTTGTTCAGTTATCTAAATATTCATATATAATATGTTATATGTTAGATAAATAGAAATATATATATTCATTCTTAAAACCATGAACAATTTTGTCTCTGAAATCCGTTCTCCGAAATTCTGTTGCGTCAATAAAAAGGTTCCGTACGGAAAGAGTTAATAACTTGGTGCCTGCTGTAACTAACTGTCCGTGATTAATCCAAAAACGGTCACATCGTGACGTGAGTGACTCAGGATCTCGCGAGCCAGCTGGTACGACAGACAAGCAGGGCGGAAGCTAATTGATGTTGCAAACGCTCATAATTGTTTGTTGGTTGTGGTGTTGACTATGGTTGGCCACAGATGCCGCAGTAAATGCACTGCTCTTTGATGAGTCAAACCATTTAAATAAACAGCCAGTCTAGTGCGATCAACAATAGGTTCAGTCTGGTCCGATCAACAATAGGTTCAGTCTCGTAAACAATCAAGTTCGAAATAAGCCCACGATTTATTTATTTGCGAATTAAAGCAGATTTTCCTTTATTGAAGAAAGTGTGTTATGGCTGCCATCTGCCCGTGTTGTTTAGTTGTAAACAAGTCATGGTGGCCTGAGCTAGATAAACAACACTAATACACAATTTTAGTATGAACAATGATCTTCTCTCCGTACCATAACTGTTATTATTCACCTTATCGCTCTCAAACAAATTTACTCCTTTTTGGTTTCACCGTTATCGGGTGATGGTTTTCTTTCCCATGAAACCTGCAGTAACATCATCTTATTTACACTATTCTTATTCTCCATGAAACCCACAGTAACATCATCTTATTTACACTATTCTTATTCTCCATGAAACCCACAGTAACATCATCTTATTTACACTATTCTTATTCTCCATGAAACATACAGTAACATCATCTTATTTACACTATTCTTATTCTCCATGAAACATACAGTAACATCATCTTATTTACAATTCTTATTCTCCATGAAACATACAGTAACATCATCTTATTTACACTATTCTTATTCTCCATGAAACCCACAGTAACATCATCTTATTTACACTATTCTTATTCTCCATGAAACATACAGTAACATCATCTTATTTACACTATTCTTATTCTCCATGAAACATACAGTAACATCATCTTATTTACAATTCTTATTCTCCATGAAACATACAGTAACATCATCTAATTTACACTATTCTTATTCTCCATGAAACCTACAGTAACATCATCTTATTTACACTATATGTACTTCCTATGCAACCAACGGTAGTACCACCTTTTTGGTACATATTAGACACATTAAAGAACAGCATTTGCGGACAACATAAGTTCAAAAGGTCACAACCCATATCCAACCTCGACGGTGAAAGGTAACCTAGGGTATAAAGAGGAAGATCAAGAGGAGTGCAGAGAGCATGGATATCTTTTTGTTGATCTGACAAAGGTCATTGTTTTGATAATGTGAGCCGCGTGACACTCTACTTAGTGCTGGTAACTTGATTTAAAAAAATAACGAAAAAAATACCTTCGTTACGCCACCTGGTAGCGCAAAAAGAGAAAACGATATTATGGCCCTTATTTTTTTCAAATGAGATTTTTGGAGCATGACAAAAGACATAGCAGCCTACTAAATGTAATCATGGATGGAAAATACAAGGTAAAAGAGGCAGACCAAGAGTAACATGGACGAGTAACATCAAAAGATAGACACGTCAGTCTATGACAACCTGCACTATCAAAGCATGAGACAGAGCGGAATGGCGCTCCATTGGTAGCCAACCTCGGATGCGGAGACGGCACTCAAAGATGTTGATGATGACTGTTTCATATACCTTTGTTTCATTTTTAGGAGTATAATATGGTCGGTAACAAATGAAAGAAAAGGCTATTAGAGGCACCAGAGATGGAATTCTCAAAAGAATGATGGATGTTCCAACTGCAGCGGAAAAGACCAATGAGGAAGTTCTCAAAGAGACCAATATAAAAAATTAGAAAAATACAGTCGGCATTTTACGGACACATCGTTAGAATAGGAAAGTTGGAATACTTAGTTACAACTGGCAAAATGTAGGGAAAGAGATATGCTGAACGACAAGTAGAGAAGAACCAAGATAGATTGGAGCTGTGACACGATAGAGAGTTAACAGATTTTATACGATGCACTGAAGACAGAGATTTTTGGAAATGCATGATTGCCTACGCCAACCGGTATGGCACATGATGATGATAGCCATGGTCAATAATACCCCAGTGCCGTCTTTCTTTCCCTCACAATGCGGTATCCGTTTAAGGCTGGGAAGCCGTTGAACAGGATCAAAACCGACTTCTTGTACTTAGTAGTGCAGTTCAATAACCAGTGAGCTATCGGAGCTTCCAGAAACATTTTAGCTGTCTACTTAAATAAGTGAGGTTCATTACATTAATTCACGACAATTTATCTATCGCTAAACATTTCGATGACAAACTATCTTAGACATTAGTGTCAAATACAGAGTCGAGTAGAGATGTATCCTTACCCATACATTATACACAATCAGGGCCGGCTCAAGGTACCGATTCGGGGCGCGTCATGTGCTTAGGGGTGCCATCGAGGATCTTTCAATTTTTTTATATTTTTTACCTAGTGGCAATTTTTATATTTTAAAAAGCCGAAGTTCCGCTTGGCCACGGTACCTGCAACCACAGGGCCGTCACTATACACAATGACTTGGAAACCGTCTCTACGAACATCTACATTCAAACAAGATTCGACGGCTCCTTATGTAATCAAGCACGTCTGGGAGCAACATTTAAAACTGAGGTTTTAACCAAGGAGCTTCTAGTCGTTGTTGATGTAGCATCATAATGACCTTAATGAAAATGCCCTGCAGTCAAAGATTGAAAACCTGACCCGATCATGTGACTTATTCTTCCTGTCCGTAAATTGTGAAGAAGGTTGTGGTTTCCAAGACGATGAAGGTAGACCGGCAACTGCAATTACTGGATAGCAACTCACTTAATTCTGTATGATCGTTTACCTTGTTCTACAGTCACAACCACCATTTAACTTGAGGAAGAGATAAATATCCGAATAGGAAAGGTAGCTGCAACATTTGTCAACATTAAGCAACACGGGCAAACACAGAACTAACACCCAGATCAAATATTCTACTTTCCAAAGCTATGTCATCATTATCATTGAGTGCCGTCTCCGCATCGAAGGTTTACTACCACAGAGCGCCATTCCGTTCTGTCTATTGCTTTTATGGTGCAGGTTGTCATAGGCTGATTTGTCCATCTTTGATTTTACTCGTCCATGTTAGAAGCTATGTACTTTATCATTAAATAATATATATAAAAGTAGCAAAATACAAAATAGCAGCACTAAGCAACCAGTTTAAAAACTAAACAACCAGTTTAAAAACTAAACAACCAGTTTAAAAACTAAACAACCAGTTTAAAAACTAAACAACCAGTTTAAAAACTAAACAACCAGTTTAAACGCCTTGACGAGCCAAACTGCCATTCTTCACAGCAAAACGTAGATTTGAAGACTAAGGTGGTTATGGCATGTGCGAAGAATTAATAATAATCCTATTTCAAAACAATTATTAAATGAAAAACTTAGAGACTGGAAGAGACCTTAGGACAGACCAGTACTGCTGAGATATAAGGGAGTTTGCGCGGTTTCTCAGCACGAATTTTATATCATGAGATATATATACTGGCAGAATCTAATGATAGATAATAACATAACATACGGAGAACACAAATAAGAGATGGTACAGCAACATTCGAGGAAGAGACGATGCTAAAATCAGAAAACAAAATAAGCAAGGTAAAGAAGATGAGGTCAGGCAAAACAAATGGTTTTATTTTATTTTTCAGCCTGATCTGCCGATCCAATAATAGCAGCAACCATAAGAGAAGCTGCTCATCAAAACCACACTCACCCAGACACTAATATATGCACAAACTACGATTGTTTGCAGCCAACCAAGACGTCATAGATCATAAACACACTCCAGTCACAAAAGTTGTGAATAGTATACGTACATTTTAAATTGTTGCGTCTAAAGTTAAAACAATTTGTAATTGTCCACAGTGTGAGAAATGGGTATACAATAAATGTGCATGATATCACAACGAAATAAGTCCCCACTACACATTGTTCATCTCCTGTAGCACGCACATATCTGCACATATACAGGCTCTTTAGCACGAAGGTCAATAACCTTGCTCACTGTTAAATCAGCTCTTGTCTGCTCAATGGGCAACTAATCGATATGCTATTATAAGGATGTAACAGACAAGAGAAGCTGAATGTAAGGATGACGTTATGTGCAGCACCGTCAACGGGCACAGCTGGTCAAAATGGAATAAAGGTTCATTTTTTTTGTTTTGTTTTAGTTTTTGTGAAGTAAAATTTGAGTTCATGTCTTTCATTTTCATAAATGATTAACGATTCATTGGCCTACCTATTTACTGGGATTGAATAGTCAAGGTGGCTTCCCGCTTATGCCAGGCATCTGTCCTCACCTCTTACTTTGGTCATGGAGATGTATACAATAGAAGAGCTGACAACAGCAACCTATAACTGAGTTCTGAATCTGAGCTGATCAAGACTCAGGTTTATTTCATGTGAGACCGCAGAAACAGGTTGACCACTAGGGGATGGATCGAAAAGGAAAGGCAGATCTGGTACTCAAAAATGTCTCGTGAATGTCGGATCTTTCGGACGACAAGCGACAATGTCGCAACCAGCTGTAAACCACAACAAATCTAATTTTCTAGAAGGCCAGCGTGCAACCCATTAGTGTGACGTCAGCAGTCAAGGTTCGCCTTTGCGAGTTATAGATGGTGTTATAATTCTGCCCATCACAAGTCACATTAGTGGGGTTGCGCGCTGACCTACTCTAAAGTGGGCTATGGCGTAACTTAGGCCCTGGCGACGCCCATAACAGCCTGGGCGAGACAGAGCAAGAACAATTAGGATGGTCGCCAGCAATAACAGTTGCATGGAAGATGTTCCTATTCTGCGACGATTGTGTTATCCTATTAATCTCCACAAATATTCTTTATTACGCCCCAAATAACCTCGATTTCATTCCCTCGTATCTTTTATTAATTACAGCCTGACATACCAAGCCACTTAATGCGCAGATCACACCAAAGATGGTGGGTGGTCTTGTGTACAGGGTGTGCTCACCAATGTTGTTTACTATGTTGTCTACCACAATGTTATTTGCAAACAAAAAAAATAGATTAAAAAGGAAAGACATCTTAATGATGCGACTAAAAATTGGTTTATCATCATCATCGAGTGCCTTCTCCGCAACGAAGATTGGCTACCATGGATCGCCATTCCACTCTGTTTCTTGCTTTGATGGTGTGGGCTGTCATAGATTGACTTGTCCATCTTTTGATGTTACTAGTCCATGTTAGTCTTGGTCTGCCTCTGCCTCTATTACCTTGTATTTTCCCTTCCAATATTATTTTTAGTAGGCTGTTGTGTCTTTTAACGTGCCCCAAAAATTTCATTTGTCTTGTCTTAATTGTATTTAGTAATTCTTTTTTTTATTTTAGTTGTTTTAAAACTTCATTGTTTGTTTTCTTTTCTTTCCATCAAATTCTACCTATTCTTCTGTAAATCCACATTTCAAAGGATTCAATTTGCTGTTCTGTTTTCTTGTCTAATGTCCATGTTTCTGCACCATACAGTAATATTGAGAAGATTTAACATTTTGCTATTCTTAGTTTTTCTTAGTTTAAACGATCTAAAAACATCAACTTTCATTGCATTGCCTAAAAAGAACGGTGCAGTCGAAGGCAGTGATTTCAGAACAATAAGCCTAATGAGCCAGATAACAAAAATTTTACTAAAAGTTATACAGGGAAGGATTCAGAATAAAATCAATACTGAATTAGATGAGCAACAATTTGGATTCAGGAAAAACAGTGGGACAAAAGAAGCCATATTCAGCATGAGAACATTGATTGAAAAGTACACAGAAGTAAACAAACCAATATATGCCTGCTTCATAGACTACACCAAAGCTTTCGATAGAATACACCATAACCAACTCGTAGACTGCCTAAAGGATATACATCTAGACGACACAGACATACGACTAATATGTAATTTGTACTGGGAGCAAACAGCAATAATAAAAATATAACATGGAGAACTCTACACCCATGGACATAAAAAGAGGAGTAAGACAAGGATGCATCCTATCACCAAGCTTGTTCAATCTATACACTGAGCAAATCTTTAAAAACATCTCAGAGATACCAGGCCTAAACATTAATGGAAAGATAATCAATAACCTAAGATATGTTGATGATACTGTTCTACCACTAGAAAATCCTAAAGACCTACAACAATTGCTTAATGTGATAAACATAACAAGCAAAAAATATGGACTAGAAATGAATATCAAAAAGACTAAAACTTTGATCATAAACAAAGAAAATTCTCAAGACCTACAATTAAATATCACAGTTGAGGGAATACATCTGGAGACTCCAGAGCTACAACTACCTGGGACATACTATAACCAATGATGAAAAATGCAAAACTGAAATAAACAAAAGAATAGGTAAGGCAAAAAGTAATTTTAATGCCATGAAAAATATACTAACAATAAAACAAATATCAGCAGGGCTGAAACTAAGAATGGCAAAATGTTACGTCTTCTCAAAATTCCTGTATGGTGCAGAAACATGGACATTAGACAAGAAAACAGAACAGAAAATTGAAGCCTCTGAAATGTGGATTTATAGAAGAATAGGTAGAATTGGATGGAAAGAAAAGAAAACAAACGATGAAGTTTCAAAACAACTGAAAATAAAAAGAGAACTACTAAACACAATTAAGACAAGACAAATGCAATTTTTTGGGGCATGTTAAAAGACACAACAGCCTGCTAAAAGTAATATTGGAAGGAAAAATACAAGGTAAAAGGGGCAGAGGCAGACCAAGACTAACATGGACGAGTAACACCAAAAGGTGGACAAGTCAATTTATCTGCACCATAAAAGCAAGAAACAGAGTAGAATGGCGATCCATGGTAGCCAACCTTCGTTGCGGAGAAGGCACACGATGATGATGATGATTCTTAGTTTCAGCCCTGCTGTTATTTGTTTTGTTGTTAGTATATTTTTCATGGCATTAAAATTACTTTTTGCCATACATATTCTTTTGTTTATTTCAATTTTACATTTTCCATCACTGGTTATAGTATGTGCAAGGTAGTTGTAGCTCTGAACTGTCTCCAGATGTATTCCCTCAACTGTGATATTTATTTGTAGGTCATGAGAATTTTCTTTGTTTATGATCATAGTTTTAGTCTTTTTGATATTCATATCTAGTCCATATGTTTTTGCTTGTCATGTTTATTACATTAAATAATTGTTGGAGGTCTTTAGGATTTTCTGCTAGTAGAACAGTATCATCAGCATATCTTAGATTATTGATTATCTTTCCATTAATGTTTAGGCCTAGAATCTCAGTGATGTTTTTGGGAAAACCACCCAACTGGACTACCGAACCGACGTTCGGACAACCCGTGTTCGATTCCCTTTGGGAGCAGTGTGAATTGTAATCGTGGTTGGAAAAGAAAATACCCCCACGGTCGGCCCAGCCGTTGGCAGAAGTGGGTACCAGGGTATTACCCTGGGAAGGTGAGGAATGTCGCTTCGCATCTGAGTTTCGATGCTTGAGGCGACACTATACAGAAATCTCCGAACATTTCTGGAGAGGCGGCCGAGCACATATGGGTGGAAACTCGCGTGCTAAGACGCCGGTTCAAGTCTCGTACTTTACCTTTACCTTTAACAATTTGTTCAGTGTATAGATTGAACAAGATTGGTAATAGGATGCATCCTTGTCTTACTCCTCTTTTTATATCAATGGGTGTAGAGTTCTCCTTGTTATATTGGTTTATAATTCTTCTTTTTTTTTTTTCTTCATCTCCTCACATCTCTTCTTCTGCTTTTTCTTCTCCTCGTTCTTCTTCTTTTTTTTTCTTCTTCATCTTATTAATCTCCTCCACCACCTCGTCCTCCTCCTCCACCTTCTTCTTCTTTTCATTCGATGACTGTTTAGCAATGTTGCACAAGTTTTCTTCTTTCCTTTATACGTTGCTGCATTTCAAAGTTCTTAAGGGGCGCAACATAGCTTAGTGTTTATATGAGTCTCAGTGGGCCAATGTCCGTAATCATTCTACAGTATGTCTCTGGGGTGTGCCAACATACAATCAAGGAAATGTAGCTGACCACAAGGTGAAAGAACTTTTCGAGAAAATGATGGACAGACGGAATCATTGAACTACTAAATCACTTCTAGGCTACAACTCAAACAACAAACTAGTAATGTTCTATAATAGACGGAATCATTGAACTACTAAATCACTTCTAGGCTACAACTCAAACAACAAACTAGTAATGTTCTATAATCTACACGCACCTCCTCTCTGAAACAGCTCACAGTTAAAGTAGTAGGACAATAAAGAAAAGTGTAGTTTAGTAGAAATAATCGGCAAGCAACTGATATTATACGACATATCTTTCCAACGCCATTTTGATTAATATATTTGTTATTACTTTCTATTAATGCTACAGAAGCGGGGAGCCGCGATATATCAGTGGTTAGTGAACTGGACTACAAAGGACAAGAGGTAGGGTTCGATCCCAACCGACGGCTTCCGGGTTCACCCAGCCTTTAATGGGTACCACATTTTTTCTGGGAAAGTAAAGCGGCACGGGCGTAATACCGACCACATTCCACCAAAAATCATGTGCTGAAGGTCTGTAAAATTTATGGTCACTAACACCATATTCCCTATACGCCACTTGGAGTGACGGGGGGTACTTAACTTCACTACAGAAGCACATTTGTGTTAATAGATACAATTAAATAGTAGAGAGAAACAGATAGCATGATATAAATAAAATATGCTTGTTGGAGTATTGTAGCATTTATTTCAATCAGTATGTTTAATACCATAAATTTAAAAAAAAAGAATATAAAAAATATAATATAATAGCAAAAAAAATAAATTAATAAATAGGATTAAACGCGCATAAAAATAAATAATTGTCATTAAATAAAGTAATAAACAATGTATAAGGCCATTTAAAATGTATACTATAACACTCATAATGTACACAAAACCACAAACAAATGTATTCTACAGGGTGTAAAGGTTAAGTATGAGACTTACATCGTCATAACACGCGAGTTTGTCACCCATATGTGCTCGGCCGCCTATCTACAGTGTTCGGAGACTTCTGGATAGTGTCGCTTCAAGCATCGAAATTCACGATGCGAGGCGGCATTTCTCACATTCTCAGAGTAATACCCTAGTACAAGTTTCTGCCAGCGGCCGAGTCGCCCGGGAGGGTATTTTTTTTTTTAAACCACGAGTACAATTCACAATGCTTCCCGCGGGAGTCGAACAAGGGCTGTCCGAACGTCGGTAGCCCGTCGGGTGGTTTCCCAACTAGGTTACCCAGGCCCCCAACAGAGTGCCTCGCCTCACTGGCTACGATACCCGATAATTCCTCAATAATTATTTTCCTTCTTGTATGCAAATGGTGATCACATTCAGTATCTGTTATGAGGACGTTACATTTTATGCAAAATGAGACAAGCAGGAGAAATGAAAATATATAAAGAAAATAAAAAGAGATAAAAACGGTATGGTTAAAGCTTTACAGCTTTATGTAACAAGTGAACAACACAAATCAGAATGACGTTTCGGCTCAAAGAACTTCAACAGGAACAAATATAGAACATACGCACAAATATTATTTTAAATTCTAAAAAAAATAATAAAAAAACGAAATAGAGGGAGAAATGAAAAAGTAACAATAAAATCTGTGGATAAAAAATGACAAGTCAGTTTAACCGTTTTGTTTTTGTTTTTGCAATATCCTCATTAGTAGTAAAGTAAAGTAAAGAGCCCCGTCACGCCAAGTGGCGTATAGGGAATATGGTGTTAGTGACCATGATTTGTACAGACCTTCAGCACATGATTTTTTGGGTAATGTAGTCGATATTAAGCCCGTGCCGCTTTACTTTCCCAGAAAAAAAAATCCGGTACCCATTTAAGCTGAGTGAACCTAAAAGCCGTGTGCTCTTGTCCTTTGTAGTCCAGTTTACTAACCGCTGAGCTATCGCGGGCCCATCCTCATTAGTGCTAAAACTAGTAAAGAAATGTCGGGTTCCGAAGCGAGTGAGACATATTCTATAACGTCTCGTGTACTCTTACAGCATTCTCTACCAAACTGTTTCTTTGTTTTATTTTTCTCAAACCTCAAGGAAACTTCATCCACAAGATCAAAATGCTATGTCCAGCACCTCCTTATTTGCTGACACTCTTCTCTTCAAGACCTCCAGGTACATTACCTTGCAGAACTTTCCCACGGAAATACGTCATTCCTAGAGACGGACGCACTTACAACAACACATTTGAAGACGTCATTCTGACGGAGGAGAAACACCCACGTCTCTTTATCTTTTCTTCAAATTTTGTTTCTACCTGTACGGGTTATTAGCTATCTGCCTTCTACCTGCCCGTTGATTGCCAGAATCATAATTCAGAGGTCATGGACGTTTGCGATCACGTGATCAGTCTCATTTTCGCTTCCACCGTGGAATAGCGCCGAGCCAAAAGTGGAAATTGGGGAGGGCTCACCTTCTTCTCGTGGGTACGCGTGCCTTAAGCATGCGCTCACACTCAACATTTCCTCGTTTTCTTTGATTCAGTGATTCTCAGCCTTTGTGCACTTAAGAGTATACGGAAATCTAACGGTAGTTTGGTGGACATGCTTCCCTAGCTACATTTCCTGAGGGACAAAGCTTATCTCATACTGAGTGCCATGAACGTTGACATGAGAACGAGGTGGGAATAACGGCAGCAAGAATCTATCTTTGATCAAATATGTCGTTTAGATCGCTGTTAATCCGCTTCCTGCAGTTTTTATTTTTTGCTGCATTTAAATCGTTGATCTATCTGACCCGTGGTCTGTTTGGTGACCTGATTCCGGATCGTCTACTGCTGTAGTCGAGGTAGCTGGAGAGGTTTCACTCTCACGAGCAAATTATTTTATTGTTTTCCTTTCTGTGTTTCATACAAAATGTAACTAACAAATTCTGGTTATTTCATTTTTCAATCGGTCTCCTCTATAAACATCAATGAGAACTTCCCATCTCAATGGTGTAATTAGAACTTCCCATCTCAATGGTGTAATTAGAATTTCCAATCTCAATGGTGTAATTATAACTTCCCATCTCAATGGTGTAATTAGAATTTCCAATCTCAATGGTGTAATTAGAACTTCCCATCTCAATGGTGTAATTAGAATTTCCAATCTCAATGGTGTAATTATAACCTCCTATCTCAATGGTGTAATTATAACCTCCTATCTCAATGGTGTAATTATAACCTCCTATCTCAATGGTGTATTTAAAATTTCCCACCTCAATGGTGTATTTAAAATTTCCCATCTCAATGGTGTAATTAGAACGTCCCATCTCAATGGTGTAATTAGAACGTCCCATCTCAATGGTGTAATTAGAACGTCCCATCTCAATGGTGTAATTAGAACGTCCCATCTCAATGGTGTAATTAGAACGTCCCATCTCAATGGTGTAATTAGAACGTCCCATCTCAATGGTGTAATTAGAACGTCCCATCTCAATGGTGTAATTAGAACGTCCCATCTCAATGGTGTAATTAGAACGTCCCATCCGAATGGTGAAATTAGAATTTCCCACCTCAATGGTGTAATTAGAATTTCCCACCTCAATGGTGTAATTAGAACGTCCCATCTCAATGGTGTAATTAGAATTTCCCATCTCAATGGTGTAATTAGAACGTCCCATCTCAATGGTGTAATTAGAATTTCCCATCTCAATGGTGTAATGAGAATTTCCCATCTCAATGATTTAATTAGAACTTCCCATCTCAAAGGTGTAATTAGAATTTCCCATTTCATTGGTGTAATTAGAACTTCCCATTTCATTGATGTAATTAGAACTTCCCATCTTAATGGTGTAATTAGAACTTCCCATTTCAATGGTGTAATTAGAGCTTCCAATTTCATTGATGTAATTAGAACTTCCCATCTCAATGGTGTAATTAGAGCTTCCCATCTCAATGGTGTAATTAAAATTTCCCATCTTAATGGTGTAATTAGAACTTCCAATCTCAATGGTGTAATTAGAACTTCCCATCTCAATGGTTGTAATTAGAACTTCCCATCTTAATGGTGTAATTAGAACTTCCCATCTTAATGGTGTAATTAGAACTTCCAATCTCAATGGTGTAATTAGAACTTCCCCTCTCAATGGTGTAATTAGAACTTCCCCTCTCAGTGATAGTCAACATATTTTTCAATGACAGCAAATTTGTGTGTGATGCGGTCCATATCACGCCAGGTTGCACTTACTTCCCAGAAAAATCTCTGGTACCAATTTTTAGAGGTTGGGTGAACCCCACAGCCTTGTCGGTCCGAAAAATACGCCACTTCTAGGATTGAAGCCGGACCCTTCTGATCAGAAAGCGAGCACACTAACCACTCAGCCACCGAGGCTCCTAGTCATTGCTTAACCCGGAGTGTAATAACTTGACGGTTGATAATATATATCCCTCTCACTGTATTTTGTGTGGTCTTGTTTCCATTTTGAATGGTAATGTTCTGTAATGTAAAACTCGAAAGCACACAAATACAGCTTGAGTTATTGAGTTATTTGCGGGTCATCATCTTTGCACATCTTTGTCCATAGGTGCTCAGATATTCTCCTCAGCAAGTCCCGCAGTGTCCAGCGACTGACGACTCCAGTTCTGTGTTGGTTGATAAGTCGTCTTTCTACGCCCACAAGTTTCTCGTTTCTGGTTGTGCCCATTTAAACTCCCATCTCTTTTATCCGAAGGAGTAACGTGGACTCATGGTTGTCGAAGTTCTCTGCCCTACCCACATCTCGAAGGGCATTGATGACGTCCGCCTACTCCATTGGTCAACCGTCCTCAACAGCTTGAGATATTTAAATCAAACGTGTTTCTGCTTATGAAAGTTGGAAAACAACGAGAGAAATAGTAATTAGATGGATTAGAAAACAAATGTCTCGAGAGAAATCGACTATAGAATGAATTCAAAACTAGCCCAGAAGTAAGAGAAATTGGCATGCATCCAACAACATCATCTATAATCAAGAAAAGTTGGTGGAAATATGTCGGTTTTATTTTGACAAGATATAACATGAAAATCGCAAAGTAAGTCTCATGGAATCAATCTCAATGGAAAACAGAAGGCAAAAGGAGAAACTATAGTTTCTAGCGAAAAATTAAGAAGTACACTGATAAGAGAGGCAACCACAGCGGGTATCGGCTTCCTTGTTAAGAAAGAGAGGCTCCACCAGAACAGAAACTTGTAGGGAGACACTTTGCATCTCCCGCGACAGGTCTAACGAAAAGTGAAGGGTGACTCCAATCGTCGGACATAGTTTCTCATTTCTGTCCCTTGTGACGTCTTCAGCTCAAAATGAATTAAAAGTTTCATTAGTGAAATGGAGGATATTTGTATTGATAAATCTGGTAGATTGCAAAAAGTAGTCATGCCATAAGTCATGTTCTATTTTCTCTATAGTGTTAAATCTACTTTCTGGCATTATTTTATCTTCATTCTTTAATCCTGATGTTATGTGTCCATTTATATATTGAACAGCAAGGGTGGATCAAAGATGCATAACAGTACCTGGGCTGGAAGCGGTCAACGACTCATAACTGAATGTTACATTAGAATCAGTGAACCTGAATCAATGAAGATTCTACTCAATCTCCGAGTGATGGGCCTTGAAATGGTCTAACCATTCTCGCCATGTGAGGTCGGTACCCAAAAATGTGCTGGTGAAGTCGATTGGCCGAAAGGTGCCGCTTTCACAGCTTAATCTGTTTAATATACACCACAACACGACGCATGCGTGTACAATAATGATGGGCATATGCAGCTGGATCCGCGACACAATGCTGTTGCCCTCTAAACAAAGTGTTAAGAACCCTTATCCTACCTGCTGACCGGATTTTGAATGCATGAACTATTTTCAGACCGACTTTTTCGTTTATCTGCATTGTTTTTAAGTGTCGTTTTCGATATTTTTAGATCGTCTCCAAGAGCTCGCATGTTCATGATACTACTCGTGAAGTGGCTGCTGCTTTCGTGTCTAATGAACATTTCAGCGGGTATATGAAGGGTGTTCGGGGGGGAAGGTGAGTACATGAAAGGTGTTCTGGGAGGAAGGTGAGTACATGAAGGGTGTTCTGGGAGGAAGGTGAGTACATGAAGGGTGTTCTGGGAGGAAGGTGAGTACATGAAAGGTGTTCTGGGAGGAAGGTGAGCACATGACGGGTTTTCTGGGAGGAAGGTGAGCACATGACGGGTTTTCTGGAGGAAGGTGAGCACATGACGGGTTTTCTGGGAGGAAGGTGAGCACATGAAGGGTTTTCTGGGAGGAAGGTGAGTACATGAAGGGTGTTCTGGGAGGAAGGTGAGCACATGAAGGGTGTTCTGGGAGGAAGGTGAGTACATGAAGGGTTTTCTGGGAGGAAGGTGAGTACATGAAGGGTGTTCTGGGAGGAAGGTGAGTACATGAAAGGTGTTCTGGGAGGAATGTGAGTACATGAAGGGTTTTCTGGGAGGAAGGTGAGTACATGAAGGGTGTTCTGGGAGAAAAGTGAGTACATGAAGGGTGTTCTGGGAGGAAGGTGAGTACATGAAGGGTGTTCTGGGAGGAATGTGAGTACATGAAGGGTGTTCTGGGAGGAAGGTGAGTACATGAAGGGTGTTCTGGGAGGATGGTGAGTACATGAAGGGTGTTCTGGGAGGAAGGTGAGTACATGAAGGGTGTTCTGGGAGGAAGGTGAGTACATGAAGGGTGTTCTGGGAGGAAGGTGAGTACATGAAGGGTTTTCTGGGAGGAAGGTGAGTACATAAAGGGTGTTCTGGGAGGAAGGTGAGTACATGAAGGGTTTTCTGGAAGGAAGGTGAGTACATGAAGGGTGTTCTGGGAGGAAGGTGAGTACATGAAGGGTTTTCTGGGAGGAAGGTGAGTACATAAAGGGTGTTCTGGGAGGAAGGTGAGTACATGAAGGGTTTTCTGGGAGGAAGGTGAGTACATGAAGGGTTTTCTGGGAGGAAGGTGAGTACATGAAGGGTGTTCTGGGAGGAAGGTGAGTACATAAAGGGTGTTCTGGGAGGAAGGTGAGTACATAAAGGGTCTTCTGGGAGGAAGGTGAGTACATGAAGGGTCTTCTGAGAGGAGGGTGAGTACATGAAGGGTCTTCTGTGAGGAAGGTGAGTACATGAAGGGTGTTCTGGGAGGAAGGTGAGTACATGAAGGGTGTTCTGGGAGGAAGGTGAGTACATGAAGGGTCTTCTGTGAGGAAGGTGAGTACATGAAGGGTCTTCTGTGAGGAAGGTGAGTACAATATGAAAATGAGTTCACAAGATGGTGACGAAGGTTGTGTGTGTAAAATATAAAATGTTGGTAAGAGAACTTGCGTGAGACTAATGAGGCAAATTGTTGAGTGCATAACTTTCAACATTTGTATCGTTATTGGTGTGTTAGGCCAAATCAGTTTGAAGTACCACATTTTCAACACCACAAGGTTAGGGACCTCTGATATTTGTGACTGGCACAGGCAAAATGACTGCTGAACACCTGTTTCAATCAAGTCCAAAATATGATGAACAGAGAAGGTTTTTGTGCCCATCGTCGGTATCATATCGGGACAAGCTGTATGGTGACATGACCAGACTTGGGCTGGGAAATGCTTTATTCTTCTATTAATGTTGGCGTCTAGATGTGTATAAAGAAGGAGAAGAATACTGGTATGTTAGATGTGATCGCTGGAATGATAACTATCAAATAGAGAAGATTTAAACAACGCAAAGTTAAGGGTGCTCGTTACACTTTGTATTGGAATGGAGTATATCGTGTTCTTGTCCACGTTTCCAGCCAATCGGCAAACTTGTGTGTGATACTGTCAGTACTACGTGAGCCGCGATAGCTCAGTGGTTAGTGAACTGGACTACAAAGGACAAGGGGTAGGTTCGATCCCAACCGACGGTTTCCGGGTTCACCCAGCCTTAAATGGGTACCGAATTTTTTTTCTGGGAAAGTAAAGCAGCACGGGCGTAATACCGACCACATAACCCCAAAAATCATGTGCTGAAGGTCTGTAAAATATAGGGCCACTAACACCATATTTCCCTATACGCCACTTCGTGACGGGGGTACTTTACTTTTTTTTTACTGTCAGTATTTACAGCGCCTCGACATCAAGCTACCTGGTATCTTCTCTTTGTCGTCCGCAATCTCTCATTCCCTGTATTTTGTCAGTTGTAACTAAGTAATCCAACTTTCCACTACTTTCCATGATGTGTCCAAAATATTGATTGTTTCTTTCTGGTGCTTTTTGTGACCTCTCTTTTTATGTTGGTCTCTGAGAGTTTCTTCGTTTATCTATTTAGATGCCCGGGAAACTCTCAACATTTTTCAGTGAAATTCCATCTCGGAGGCCACTGTCCGTTCTTTCATTTGTTTGTCCACTGTTCAAGATTCACTTTCATAATCACATCACAGACTATTATAACCATAGTTTCAATAGTTATAGCCTGAAGTGAACAGCATTTCTGCAATCCTAAATTTCAACAGAAATAGTAGAGACTAAGGTCAGCAATAATTTAATGATGGTTTTGTTGATGTGCTTTACTTTGTAAATCTGATGATTGCAGGCTGCGAGTCATTGCACAGACTAAGACCATACAAAATGATTACAGCCAGCGAGTCACTGACCGGACTAAGCCCACACAAAATGATTACAGCCAGCGAGTCACTGACCGGACTAAGCCCACACAAAATGATTACAGCCAGCGAGTCACTGAACGGACTAAGCCCACCCAAATGATTACAGCCAGCGAGTCACTGACCGGACTAAGCCCACACAAAATGATTACAGCCAGCGAGTCACTGACCGGACTAAGCCCACACAAAATGATTACAGCCAGCGAGTCACTGACCGGACTAAGCCCACACAAAATGATTACAGCCAGCGAGTCACTGAACGGACTAAGCCCACCCCAAATGATTACAGCCAGCGAGTCACTGAACGGACTAAGCCCACACAAGATGATTACAGCCAGCAAGTCACTGACTGGACTAAGCCCACACAAAATGATTACAGCCAGCGAGTCACTGACCGGACTAAGCCCACACAAAATGATTACAACCAGCAAGTCACTGACCGGACTAAGCCCACACAAAATTATTACAGCCAGCGAGTCACTGACCGGACTAAACCCACACAAAATAATTGCAGCCAGCGAGTCACTGACCGGACTAAGCCCACACAAAATAATTGCAGCCAGCGAGTCACTGACCGGACTAAGCCCACACAAAATAATTGCAGCCAGCGAGTCATTGCACAGACTAAGACCACACAAAATAATTGCAGCTAGCGAGTCATTGCCTAGACTAAGCCCACACAAAATAATTACAACCAGCTATTCACTGCACAGACTAAGCCCACACAAAATAATTGCAGCTAGCGAGTCATTGCATAGACTAAGCCCACACAAAATGATTGCAGACAGCGAGTCACTGCACAGACAAAGCCCACACAAAATAATTGCAACCAGCAAGTCCCTGCATAGACTAAACCCACACACATAAACAACCCACAGCTCTGAGTGGATTTCTGTAACAGACAGGTAGCAACATTTAGCCGATGTTTGTATCAAGTATGACGTAAAACACGTGTTTTCTAGAAAAATGTAGATCAAGGTGACGTAAACAATTCTTAGCAGTGCAGTTTTCTTCTTTCATTACTCCCTACCCACCGATCTCTCTCCTTTTCGTTCTCCCAGAACTCTCCTTCTTGCCAAGTAAACAGCAGAACTGAAAGTAACCATTACGTCACAGCATCAATAACGACGTCACAACAACAACAACAGTGCATCAATCATGAAAGCGCCGTTTATCGAGTGCAGTTATTTTCTCTCAAACTCAAAATGGCAAAGTGGCCTGTCGCAATGGTTTTCTATTCTCTTGAATTCCCAGGGACCATTTCTAGCATGCCCATAAGTCGAGAAATGGAGCATTAACACTTTGTTTTTCTTTAACAACAATGAAAATGCCTTTGAAGAGATGCAACAGGCATCAAGATATTTACACCTCGTCCTCATTTCTCTTACATCCTTTCCAGTGTGGAAAGCAATACAAATTCTAGTTCTCTCCCTTTGGAAACTTGTCGTTATCCTCCATAAAGATGATGTTCATGCTCTTTGAAAACTCTAGTTCTCGTCCTTTGAAGAATCTAATTCTTGCCATTGGGAACCTCAAATTCTTGTCCTTGAAGACTATAGTTCTTGTCCTTGAAGACTATAGTTCTTGCCCTTTGTAGAATCCAGTTCTCGCCTTTTGACAATTCTTGTTCTTGTCCTCGAAGACTCTAGTTCTCGTCCTTTTGAATATCTATTTCTCACCCTTTAGCGAGTCTAGTTCTTGCCCGTTGAAGACTATAGTTCTTGTACTGGGAGGCTCTAGTTCTCGTCCTTTGGAGAGTGTAGTTCTGGCCCTTTGATGACTATAGTTCTCATACTGGAAGGCTTTAGTTCTCGCCCTTTGACGACTCTAGTTCTTGTCCTTGAAGACTAGTTTTTTGCCCTTGAAGACTATAGCTCTCGTCCTTTAAAGATTCCAGTTCTCTCCTTTTTGACCATCTAAACTATTGTCATATGAACTTCTTCCAGTTTTATCAATGACGTCACTCCATCTTATTCTGAGTTTGTCCAAGATCTTCTCCTTATCTTATTTATGGACTCTATTAAATATATTTCCGCACGGAAGCTTTTTATCAATCGGAAGAGATTTGAGAAACACAATTTTTTATTGTTTGAAGAATCAATCTACATATTTATATTTATCTAACATATAACATATTATATACGAGTTTTTAGTTAATTGAACATGGTAGTAGATTTCACCAATACCAAGATGATACAAGATATGTAAAACAAAATTTGCTTTGGTGACGGTTCACACTAATCAAATTGAGAGTGATGCACAGTGCGTCGAAACGAACGGAAAGAGTTAACTTGTAATTCCAAGATATCCCTGGTGATCGAACTATTTTTCCTCGCCTGTTTATAATTTCAGATTGTTCATATGTAGATTCAGGCTGTTTATATTCGGTTCTTTCTCCGTTGCTTTCGTTTTTATTGTATCCTCTCTGGTTGTTCCCATCGCATTACCCAATATTTCATATATGCATGTTTACTACACGATCTAATTAACATATTTAATTAGCTTTCAACTCAATCAAATGATTGTGTTAAATGACTTTAAATATGAGAGTTAACAGTGCGGGTACAAACGTTTGTCAGTCAACTTTTTTACCATAAATGAATTCCCATAATTTGAGGCCAAAATTGTGGAGAGTACAAAGGAGTGAAGCATAAAAATGCGAAGCTGCTGAAAAGAATATTTTGTTCTTTAACAAGGGGGTATGGTTGCAGCTTTACGGTGACTGAGAAACAAAACGACGTTGCGGCTCAGTTTTCAGCTAGTACAATAGACATAGCACAGAATATATCGAGATACACACGGAAAAATAACAACATAGCGGTAATATACTAGACGATCTAAAAGGAACAAAAATAAAATGTAAGTCAATTCCTTGTGGGAAGCAGTCTAAAGTTAAGTCTGGTCAACTGTGGACCTAAAATCACATGGTAATAAGAGCGGCGCAGATAAAAAAAAATAAATAAAAGAATTCACCTGAGAATGGTTCTAAAACATGTATAGTTGGGGAACTAGTGCCCTACTCCACACATTTTTTTGGTCTTGATTGTTTTTTGTTTGTATCAAGCTTTTACTGTTGATCCTTTTTTTGCCGTTACTATTGGTACTTATTTATTTTTTTTTTTTTTAACCTAGATCATTTCTGTCTTTTTTTTTACTATTGATCTTTTCTTCTTTTTTCCTTTGCCTTTACTGTTGATTCTTTCTTCTTTTTTTCCCTTCTCTTAACTGTTGATCCATTCTTCTTTTCTTTTCCTCTTGCCTTTACTGTTGATCCTTTCTTCTTTTTTCCCTTGCCTTTACTGTTGATTCTTTCTTCTTTTTTTCTCCTTGCCTCTACTCTTGATCCTTACTTTTTTTTTATTGTCTTTACCGTTGATGCTCTCTCTCTCTCTCTCTCTCTCTCTCTCTCTCTCTCTCTCTTCCTTTCTTTGTTCGTCTAACAAACACTCCTCTTCATCACCCCTTTCCTTAATAAATCGTCAGTTTAAGCGTAGATGCGCTTACTTAGGTTTGCTTTGCAGCAATCTGTGGCATCTGCATCTCAACACATCCGATTTCAGCACGGCATTCTTTGGCACTGTCTTGCCTTCCCTCTCCATCTCTACTCATTTTGCCAGATTGATTAATCTATTAGTGAGATGTATCTTTATCATTTGTAGATTGTTAGTCCCGACGAAATCAATCAGCTATGAGACACAGTACGTCTTTCACCTCACTTCCTGATGAAACTCTTGACTACTTACTTTTGATTGACGTGTATTACTGCATGTGACAATCTTAGTAATTGTACACGCGTGTATGTTTATAATGTTTAACATATCAATGTTCACAATTTTGTTTAAATATATTATTTTCAACGAACATTTAAAGATGCCACGAACATTCTCGTGTGAGATCGACGTCGACCTACTTACCTTAACGCCCACCTGTATTCTATCTTATGCAATCACTTCTAGCTCAGAAATCTTCTGTCACAACAGCTCTGTGGGCGTTCGTAGAAACATTCTCAAGAAGAGGTGAGCAGTCGGCTAATTTAGTTCTAATAACGTGTGCAATGTTATGAATGCATCCACACATATTTACACAAAATAAATTTCCATTCTGAAAACAATCGTCATCGAATAGTTTCTTTTTTTTCTGCGCACGCTCGACGACTTTACTGCCCCGTCCTTAAAGGGATGTTAAGTAAATGTAGGTGCACTGTATTATGATTAAACTGTGAGATGGGGGGGGGATCTTTAGTGCTTTCGCTAGCGTGTGGCGGACGTACTTCGTGTAACGTTCTGAGAAGGGGATTTGAGCGCTATAGCGTTGTCTGTTGTACAATAACATTGATCTCCTGACTGGGCTATATTAAGCATTACATTGTTAAACATTATGTCTGTGCTTTTCGGTCCAATATATCCGACTTTATAAAAACCAATTTTTGGGGTACAAGATTTATGGCTTTCTCAATTTCTACTCTTTTAGCCAGACAAGTTATTCTTTACCAGAACCACAATGGGCAGGAATGGTAGGATCTTGGTCACTAATAATATATTTACTTTACTATATTTACCAATATAACCTTTATTATACATATACTGACATTAAAAATAGCATACATTGATTGCTGTAGTTATCTCTTTTTGTTCGAAAAGTTGTATGCTGCTAACTCGGTAGTATAGATAGTCCTAGGAAAGACAACTCTGAAGACAAATAACTGCTGCCTTGCAGAAAGATTTACAAAAATAAAAGCTAAAATAATAGTACTGGATGCTGAATGTGGATGCATTGTGCGAAACATAATGCAACATAGCCAATCCGCAATTAACCGTTGGGATAAGCGTTAGAAATATGGTCCATACAATAATTCATCAAATTATAGAATGGTATTCGCATGATTAAAGCTGATGTTTTGTTTAATTCACAAATCAGCATGCACGTAATAATATAATGTGAAGGAAACCAGGTGGAGGGTACTAACTATGAAACTGTTCACAACAAATCAGCATGCACGTAATATAATGTGCAGGAAACCAGGTGGAGGGTACTAACTATGAAACTGTTCACAACAAATCAGCATGCACGTAATATAATGTGCAGGAAACCAGGTGGAGGGTACTAACTATGAAACTGTTCACAACAAATCAGCGTGCACGTAATATAATGTGCAGGAAACCAGGTGGAGGGTACTAACTATGAAACTGTTCACAACAAATCAGCGTGCACGTAATATAATGTGCAGGAAACCAGGTGGAGGGTACTAACTATGAAACTGTTCACAACAAATCAGCGTGCACGTAATATAATGTGAAGGAAACCAGGTGGAGGATACTAACTATGAAACTGTTCACAACAAATCAGCATGCACGTAATATAATGTGCAAGAAACCAGGTGGAGGGTACTAACTATGAAACTGTTCACAACAAATCAGCATGCACGTAATATAATGTGCAGGAAACCAGGTGGAGGGTACTAACTATGAAACTGTTCACAACAAATCAGCATGCACGTAATATAATGTGCAGGAAACCAGGTGGAGGGTACTAACTATGAAACTGTTCACAACAAATCAGCGTGCACGTAATATAATGTGCAGGAAACCAGGTGGATGGTACTAACTATGAAACTGTTCACAACAAATCAGCATGCACGTAAAATAATGTGCAGGAAACCAGGTGGAGGGTACTAACTATGAAACTGTTCACAACAAATCAGCATGCACGTAATATAATGTGCAGGATACCAGGTGGAGGGTACTAACTATGAAACTGTTCACAACAAATCAGCATGCACGTAATATAATGTGCAGGAAACCAGGTGGAGGGTACTAACTATGAAACTGTTCACAACAAATCAGCATGCACGTAATATAATGTGCAGGAAACCAGGTGGAGGGTACTAACTATGAAACTGTTCACAACAAATCAGCGTGCACGTAATATAATGTGCAGGAAACCAGGTGGAGGGTACTAACTATGAAACTGTTCACAACAAATCAGCATGCACGTAATATAATGTGCAGGAAACCAGGTGGAGGGTACTAACTATGAAACTGTTCAAAACAAATCAGCATGCACGTAATATAATGTGCAGGAAACCAGGTGGAGGGTACTAACTATGAAACTGTTCACAACAAATCATACTGTCATTATCATGATCGAATTTGTTAATCTGCATTCCCACAATTCCTCTGTAACAAAAACGAACTGATATACATAGAAAGAGAAGAAATTAAAGATCATTTTACAAATCTGTACAGGTCATGTCTTTCTTCTTCGTCTTATCCTCTGTACAGGTCATGTCTTTCTTCTTCGTCTTATCCTCTGTACAGATCATGTCTTTCTTCTTCGTCTTATCCTCTGTACAGGTCATGTCTTTATTCTTCGTCTTATCCTCTGTACAGGTCATGTCTTTCTTCTTCGTCTTATCCTCTGTACAGGTCATGTCTTTCTTCTTCGTCTTATCCTCTGTACAGGTCATGTCTTTCTTCTTCGTCTTATCCTTGCTCACGGACCAACATAGCAATGTTTTCACATCTTATAACAATCATACAAATACCTTTAGACCCTTTTTGGAGCAAAGACCATGGACAAGGTCTCTGCCGCTCTGCCTTTTTCTTCCCTTGCCATGACAGTGCCTGTCTTGTTATGTTGGAATCAGATTTTCTTCATGTTAGTTAAATTCATTTCCTATTCATAATCTATTACTCGATTGACCCTCCTTTCTCAGATATATTCATTTCTGACCTTGCCATACCTTCAGGATTGTCCTCAGACAAATGTTTACACACAAAATATGCTTTATAGACTAGCAACAAAGTTTCACCTCCATTCATCGCTATGTTGTTCCATGTCTGCCCCTCCCCCCCCACCCCACTGTCCATGCTTTATAGACTAGCAACAAAGTTTCACCTCCATTCATCGCTATGTTGTTCCATGTCTGCCCCTCCCCCCCCCCACCCCACTGTCCATGCTTTATAGACTAGCAACAAAGTTTCACCTCCATTCATCGCTATGTCGTTCCATGTCTTCCCCCCCCCTCCCCCGTCCATCTTTGTCATTACTTTTCTCCGCCACCTAATCCTTGGTCTGTCTCTCCTTTGCGTTCCCTCTGAAGTTCACGACATTGTAGTTCTTGTGATTGTGGCTAGATCTCTTCGTGACTCAGCTCAAGACATATCCATACCAGGCTAATTGCAGTTAGCACTTTTACGTTGCCTCTTGGCTGCACTTCTTGAATTGCTTGAGATTGCTATTTTGTTTTAATGCACTCTACTATCTCAATGGAAACAAAGAAGAACTTGATAAACTCTGTCTTTACTTGATCTCTGTGCTATTAGTGTTAAATATGGGCTCTGACTAAATAAAGATCACGAAAGAAAACTGACAGCATGTGAGATGAGGTGCCTCTGAAAAGCTGTGAAAAAAAACACGAAGAGACCATGTAAAGAACGAGGAAATCAGAAACGCTATTGAAATACAACAAATAATCGAACACATAGAGAGACAAAGATTAAAGTGGTTTGAGTATTTAACGCGCATGAGCCCCTCACCTTGACCAGCGTCAAGAGCTTATAACAACAAAATGGAACAATCAAGATATAGAGGTAGACAAATAAGAAGATGGATTAAGGGAATTTACGGCATAATAAAACAATACAATATCACTATGTACCAAGCCATATAAAGTGTCCTTGATAGAAACATATCATTGACTTAGGCCTGCGACGTCTATCGGCAAAAAGGCAGAACATGATAAAAGAAAGAAAGAAAGTGATTTTATTTGCCCCAAAATTCCAAGAAATTATCTCAGACAGGAAGTATCAAATAACAACAATTTTGCGGTTCCTATTTGTGTTACTTTCCAACATTCAAACTCACATCAAGCAATGGAAGCACGCAGTTCTTTAACACTGAATGGTTAATCTGTTGTATTGTCAGAAACTCCAAACGTTTTTTTAGTGAAACTCAAAACATGAGGGCGCAATGCATATCAATATATAGACAAATATTCGTTTTCAGCCTATCAATAAACACACTCTCTGCAAACTTGAAGATAAAAGACCTCACTATTGACCAAAACCCAACATATCTTGGCATCACCATGAATTGCAAAATGACTTGGAAAAACCAGATAGACAGAACAAGATAAAAAACAGAAAACGAACTAATATTAAGAAGAAATTGGCAGGAACGGACATGGGGAGCAGACAGCAATATCTTGAAGCGACTATACGTAGGAAGAGTCAGACCAGTTCTAGACTGTACGTAGGAAGAGTCAGACCAGTTCTAGACTGTACGTAGGAAGAGTCAGACCAGTTCTAGACTATACGTAGGAAGAGTCAGGCCAGTCCTAGACTATACGTAGGAAGAGTCAGACCAGTTCTAGACTATACGTAGGAAGAGTCAGACCAGTTCTAGACTATACGTAGGAAGAGTCAGACCAGTTCTAGACTATACGTAGGAAGAGTCAGACCAGTTCTAGACTGTACGTAGGAAGAGTCAGACCAGTTCTAGAGTATTCGTAGGAAGCGTCAGACCAGTCCTAGACTGTACGTAGGAAGAGTCAGACCAGTCCTAGACTATACGTAGGAAGAGTCAGACCAGTTCTAGACTATACGTAGGAAGAGTCAGACCAGTCCTAGACTATACGTAGGAAGAGTCAGGCCAGTCCTAGACTATATGTAGGAAGAGTCAGGCCAGTCCTAGACTATACGTAGGAAGAGTCAGGCCAGTTCTAGACTATACGTAGGAAGAGTCAAACCAGTTCTAGACTATACATAGGAAGAGTCAAACCAGTTCTAGACTATATGTAGGAAGAGTCAAACCAGTTTTAGACTATACGTAGGAAGAGTCAGACCAGTTCTAGACTATACGTAGGAAGAGTCAGACCAGTTCTAGAGTATGGAGTCACAGCCTGGGCTATGGCTTCCAAATCACACCTTAGAAAAATTAACAGAACACAAAACCAAGCTACCCGTATCATCACTGGTGTTATGAAATCTACACCTATCAAGACTCTAGAAACAGTAACAGGTTTACAACCCTTAGATGACAGACGGGTCACTAAAATATTGCAACAAGCCGAGAAATATAGAAGGCTGCTTAGCCAACCAATACACCAAAGAATAACTGGTTTCGGAATTGCACGACTAAAGAGGAGCAACTTCGCTGCAATCGCCAATGAACTAACTACTGAAGACCCAGTACTTTCCCGAACAATACCGAAACCCTTGGGCCCATCTGATATGTCTCCTCATGGGAAACATAAAATACCAGAACTTAAGGAAAATATAACAGGAATCATGAAAAAAAGGCACACAATCAGACACAGAAAGAAAACACGTAGCAGAAAAACACATACACGATACCTACCCACAGGAATCTTGGCCCCACATAAACACAGATTGCTCTGCTACAAATGCCACAAGAAATGGAGGAGGTGGTGTGTTCTTGACTCTGACTAACCAGGACGAGATTACAAAGCCAATAGCTACTGGGAAATTCATTAACAACTTTAAAGCAGAAACTGAGGCCCTCAGAGATGCTGCAACACTGGCTACTCAACACAAAAATAATATGCACAATAAATTGGTGATTCTGACTGATGCACTGTCAGTATTATCAGCTCTAAAAAGCCCCAAGAACAATGAACTAGATGACTTGGGAACAACCCTGGACCAACTATGCAATAACTTCCAGAGAGTAGTCATTCAGTGGATACCATCACACTGTAATATACACAGGAACGAACGCGCAGGCAAATTAGCTAAAGAGGGAGGGAGATTACCACAAGAGAACCATCCGCTCAGTTATGATGAAGCCAAATCCATCCTCAAAGGCCAGTATCATGACAAATGGAAAGGAGAACACCCAAAGCATAACGAGAGTGACGGATACCACCAACTATCAAGGAGGGATCAAGTCATCATACTTCGCCTACGCACTGGCCACAATAGAATGAGAAATCACATGTTCACCAAATTCAAAATAGGTACAACCAGCCTATGCCACTGTACACTGGACAATATGACTACAAAACATGTTCTACAGGATTGCCCCCAGTACACAGACCTGAGAAGAGCAATGTGGTCCACACCCACCTCCCTGAAAGAAAAACTATATGAGGCAATCGAATCACTTAAACAGGCAGCTGACTTCATCAGAGAGTCTGGAATCCTACTCTGATTGAGTCTTGATCAGAGAGAGAGAGAGAGAGAAAGAGACAAATGTGTTTGTAAATGGCGGAGTCTTTTCATCCCACAAATTTAAACATGTCTAAGAAAACAGTTCTCCGTGTTTCACTAATCCTGATATTATCATCATCATGTGTCATATCGGTTGGCGTAGGCGATCATGTCCTTCCCCAATATTCTATCTACAGTGCATCGTATCAGTTCTGTTTTTGACTGTTTTCCATGCCATGACACCAAGCTATCCAGTATTTTCTCTCTTTGACGTCCGCGATCTCTCTTTCCTTTTATTTTGCCAGTTGTAACCAAGTATTCCAACTTCCCTCTTCTCATGATGTGCCCGAAAAATGTTGATTGTTTCTTTCTGATGCTTTTTAGGTGCTCCCTTTTTGTGTTGGCTTCTTGAGAACTTCCTCATTGGTCTTTTTAGCTGTCCAGGGAACTTTCAACATTCTTCTGAGAAATCCCATCTCTGTGGTCTCTAATCGTCTTTTCATTTGTTTGTCTATTGTCCATGATTCGCTTCCTTAGGTCAGAATTGATTCTATATAGCACCGATGAACTCTCTTTCTCATTTCTATTGACATAGATTTGTTGCATAAGATATTTTTCATTTTCTGAAATGCTATTTTGACCTAATAAAACAGGGTGTTAGACAAGGTTGTGTGCTGTCACCATATTTGTTTAATATTTATAGTGAGATTATTTTAAGATCCATAAGGGACATGCCTGGAATAACAATTGGAGGTCATAATATAAATAATCTAAGGTATGCTGATGATACAGTATTAATCGCTAAGAGTGAAAATGAGTTACAAGAAATGTTGGACATTATAGTGAAGGAAAGCAAAAATAAAGGACTCAGCCTTAATAGCAAAAAGACAGAGGTAATGGTAACAACAAAGAAAAAGACATCACCTCAGTGCAAAATAAAGACAAGTGGAACAATATTAAAACAGGTAAATTAATTTAAATATTTGGGAACTTTGTTAACCTCAGATGGAAGATGTACAAAAGAGGTGAGATGCAGAATGGATATGGCAAGAGCAGCTTTCCAAAAAATGAGGAAAATACTATATAATCCATTTTTGACAATAGAAACAAGAAAAAGAGTTCTTAAATGTTACGTAGAGCCAGTCTTAACATATGGATGCGAGTCATGGACAATAGGACAACAGACAAGAAAATCACTGGAGTCTGTTGAAATGTGGTTTTACAGAAGAATGTTAAGAATACCATGGACAGCTAAGAAGAGTAATGAAGAGGTTCTAAGAGAGGTCAAAGCAAAAAGAGAGATAATTTCCAATGTTAGGAGGAGACAATCATCATTTTTTGGTCATGTAATGAGAAGAGAACAACTTGAATATATTGTAACAACTGGAAAAATTGAGGGATGAAGAGATAGAGGGAAGCAAAGAGAAAAAATAACAGACAGCTTAAGAGAATGGCTTGGCAGAAGGTCAAGAACAGAAATGATAAATAGCTGCCGAGATAGAAAGTTGTGGAGAGACATGATCACCTACGCCACTAGGCCCGATACTTGATGATGATGACTTTGGCCTAAGTTATTTTGCTTTTTATGTCCGTGGTGCATCTTCCATCAAATGTTATTATTGTGCCCAAGTACTTGACGCGTTGCACTTGTTTCAGATTTGTCCTGTTTATCTTTATGCTGCATGCTGTGATGATTGTTTCTTCGATATGACCATTACTTCTGTTTTTTTTTTACTATTCAGACTGAGACCTTTCTTGTTGCTTTCTTTTACTACAGTAAAGTCTCGATTATGCGGTACTCAATAATCCGGAATTCTCAATTTAACGGACTTTTTTTTTTTTTTAATTATTATAGGGAGAAAGCTTGAATCATGTTTTGTTCAGTTAAATTAAAGGCCTTTATCCGGAAATCGAAAACGCTACAACACGGTTTGTGCGCTGCGCTTACTTCTACAGGCTCTATCATTACACAATATTGCGTTTACAATAGTGTATTTACAGTAATATACTTCAAATAGGAGCGAACATATTTTATTCAATCCAGACATTGTGTCTCCAAATATTCCAAGTAAAAGCGACAGTCAGTCTATATCTTCACTTTTTCCCCCGACTAAATGTTTTTGTCGGGAAATCTTAGTCGTGCCAAAAACACTTATCTACATGATTTTACAAATTTGCTTAATTTTCTCATAGCCTGCTTTAGATCTAAAGTTGGTCATGAATTTGTCAAAAATATGGCGTTTGACAGTCTGACCGAACATTAGAAGCAGACGTATTGTTTGTGAAAATTGAAGAGCCCATAACTTTGATGATTATAAATCAAAGGTTGAGCAGCCGGCGTGCAGTGACATAGAGATGGTGAGAAGAAAGGGGAGGGGTTCAAAAATTACCGACTGGAAATTCAAAAAGAGTAAGATACAGAGTTTGACGTTAGTTTGTCTCAGACATTTGTGCAAGCTGAAATTCGTTCCATCAGTATAAATTATACATGATATGCTATAAACGCATGTGTGCATACTTTTTAACGGAATACATTTTTGTGTTAAATAATGGCCTCTGCGAGTGCAAACCACACCTCAATTTCCCGCAAAGGTAAACGCAAGCGAACTGTATTGACACTGAACCAGAAGATTGAAATCGCTAGTAGACTTGAAAAAGGCGTTAATCGCAACGTTTTGATGACTGAATTTGGCATAGCCTCTTCAACATTATATGACATACGAAATCAAAAAGATGAGTTGTTTAAGTTTGCGTCGGAGTCTGAAAGCAGCAACAATATACACCAGAGACGAAGTATGAAACGGCCAAAATTTGAAAAACTCGACGACGTCCTTTATGTGTGGTTTTTAGAAAGAAGAAGAAAAGGAATGCCAATATCAGGACCCATGTTGATAGAGAAAGCTCGCGAATTTCACACGAATTTAAATATTTCTGAGCATTGCAATTTTTCAATCATGTTTTTTCATAAATTTTGAGTTTGGTTTTCTTACTCTCGATTATCCAGAAAAATTCAATTATCCAGAATGGGTTCTTCCCCGAGCATTCCGGATAATCGAGACTTTACTGTATTATGTCTATCATTTCTTGTAGTTCATTCTCTGTCTCTGCTGTTAAGAGTGTGTCATCCGCATATCGCAAATTATTTATGTTGTGACCATTGACTTCAATTCCTTTTTTGTCTGCTATTGATCTCATAATATGTTTGCTGAAAAGTGAAAACAAGTCCGGCGACAGAACACAGCTAATATCACATCCTGATGTAGATGTATAAAAAACAAGTTCTCCATGCACCACTAATCATGCTATAGATGTCCAAAACACAAGATCTCTCTGTACCACTAAAACTGCTATGGATGTCTATAAAACACGTTCTCCCTGTACCACTAATCCTGCTATAGTTGTCTATAAAACAAGTTCTCCCTGTACCACTAATCCTGCTATAGTTGTCTATAAAACAAGTTCTCCCTGTACCACTAATCCTGCTATAATTGTCTATAAAACAAGTTCTCCCTGTACCACTAATCCTGCTTTAGTTGTCTATAAAACAAGTTCTCTCTGTACCACTAATCCTGCTATAGTTTTCTATAAAACAAGTTCTCCCTGTACCACTAATCCTGCTATAGTTGTCTATAAAATAAGTTCTCCCTGTACCACTAATCCTACTATAGTTGTCTATAAAACAAGTTCTCCCTGTACCACTAATCCTGCTATAGTTGTCTATAAAACAAGTTCTCCCTGTACCACTAATCCTGCTATAGTTGTCTATAAAACAATTTCTCCCTGTACCACTAATCCTGCTATAGTTGTCTATAAAGCAAGTTCTCTCTGTACCACTAATCATGCTATAGATGTCTATAAAACAAGTTTCCCCTGTACCACTAATCCTGATATTGATGTCTATAAAACAATTTTCCCCTGTACCACTAATCCTGATATTGATGTCTATAAAACAAGTTCCCCCTGTACCACTAATCCTGTAAAAGTTGTCTATAAAACAAGTTTCCCCTGTACCACTAATCCTGATATTGATGTCTATAAAACAAGTTTCCCCTGTACCACTAATCCTGATATTGATGTCTATAAAACAAGTTCCTCCTGTACCACTAATTCTGATATTGATGTCTATAAAACAAGTTTCCCCTGTACCACTAATCCTGATATTGATGTCTATAAAACAAGTTTCCCCTGTACCACTAATCCTGATATTGATGTCTATAAAACAAGTTCTCCATGTACCACTAATCCTGATATTGATGTCTATAAAGCAAGTTCTCCATGTACCACTAATCCTGCTATAGTTGTCTATAAAACAAGTTCCCCCTGTACCACTAATCCTGATATTGATGTCAATAAAACAAGTTTCCCCTGTACCACTAATCCTGATATTGATGTCAATAAAACAAGTTTCCCCTGTACCACTAATCCTGATATTGTTGTCTATAAAACAAGTTTCCCCTGTACCACTAATCCTGATATTGATGTCTATAAAACAAGTTCTCCCTGTACCACTAATCCTGATATTGATGTCTATAAAGCAAGTTCCCCCTGTACCACTAATCCTGATATTGATGTCTATAAAACAAGTTCCCCCTGTACCACTAATCCTGATATTGATGTCTATAAAACAAGTTCTCCCTGTACCACTAATCCTGCTATCATCATCATCATCGTGTGCCTTCTCCGCAACGAGGGTTGGCTACCATGGATCGCCATTCCACTCTGTTTCTTGCTTTGATGGTGCAGGCTGACATAGATTGACTTGACCATCATTTGATGTTACTCGTCCATGTTAGTCTTGGTCTGCCTCTGCCTCTTTTACCTTGTATTTTTCCTTCCAATATTACTTTTAGTAGGCTGCTGTGTCTTTTAACATGCCCCAAAAATTTCATTTGTCTTGTCTTAATTGCATTTAGTAGTTCTCTTTTTATTTTCAGTTTTTTTAAAACTTTATCGTTTGTTATCTTTTGTTTCCATCTAATTCTACCTATTCTTCTATAAATCTACATTTCAAAGGCTTCAATTTTATGTTCTGTTTTCTTGTCTAAATCCATGTTTCTGAACCATACAGGAATATTGAGAAGATGTAACATTTTGCCATTCTTAGTTTCAGCCCTGTTGATATTTGTTTTGTTGTTAGTATATTTTTCATGGCATTAAAATTACTTTTTGCCATAACTATTCCTTTATTTATTTCAGTTTTGCATTTTCCATCATTGGTTATAGTATGTCCCAGGTAGTTGTGACTCTGGACTGTCTCCAGATGTATTCCATCAACTGTGATATTTAATTGTAGGTCTTGAGAATTTTCTTTGTTTATGATCATAGTTTTAGTCTTTTTGATATTCATTTCTAGTCCATATTTTTTGCTTGTTATGTTTATCACATTAAGCAATTGTTGTAGGTCTTTAGGTTTTTCTGCTAGTAGAACAGTATCATCAGCATATCTCAGGTTATTGATTATCTTTCCATTAATGTTTAGGCCTGGTATCTCTGAGATGTTTTTGAAGATTTGCTAAGTGTATAGATTGAACAAGCTTGGTGATAGGATGCATCCTTGTCTTACTCCTCTTTTTATGTCCATGGGTGTAGAGTTATCCTTGTTATATCGTATTATTGCTGTTTGCTCCCAGTACAAATTACACAATAGTCATATGTTTGCGTCGTCTAGATTTATATCCTTTAGGCAGTCTATAAGTTGGTTATGGTGTATTCTATCGAAAGCTTTGGTGTAGTCTATAAAGCAGGCATATATTGGTTTGTTTACTTCTGTGTACTTTTCAATCAATGTTCTCATGCTGAATATGGCTTCTTTTGTCACACTGTTTTTCCTGAATCCAAATTGTTGCTCATCTAATTCAGTATTGATTTTATTCTGAATCCTTCCCTGTATAACTTTTAGTAAAATCCTGCTATAGTTGTCTATAAAACAAGTTCTCTCTGTACCACTAATCATGATATTGATGTCTATAAAACAAGTTCTCCCTGTACCACTAATCCTGATATTGATGTCTATAAAACAAGTTCTCCCTGTACCACTAATCCTGATATTGATGTCTATAAAACAAGTTCTCCCTCTACTACTAATCCTGATATTGATGTCTATAAAACAAGTTCCCCCTGTACCACTAATCCTGATATTGATGTCTATAAAGCAAGTTCTCCATGTACCACCAATCATACTACAGATGTCTATAAAACAAGTTCTCCCTGTACCACTAATCCTGATATTGATGTCTATAAAACAAGTTCCCCCTGTACCACTAATCCTGATATTGATGTCTATAAAACAAGTTCTCCCTCTACTACTAATCCTGATATTGATGTCTATAAAACAAGTTCCCCCTGTACCACTAATCCTGATATTGATGTCTATAAAACAAGTTCTCCCTGTACCACTAATCCTGATATTGATGTCTATAAAACAAGTTCTCCCTCTACTACTAATCCTGATATAAAGGATTATATAACAGTTATACTGCAAAACACAACACAACGCAGACACGTCCACTACGTCCTTGTAAGGGCGGATGATGAAGGGCAATATTCTAGTCTACCACGATACTCTAGAATACTTTAGCCATCGGGCGAACGCAACCAACCAACCAAATGTAAACAACGACTATTTACTACTAGTTTCCCTCTTCATCCATGCTGTAAAGTGAGACTATTATATAAATCGTACATCCTGCTAAGTGTAAATCTCCACAATTAATTGTAATAGGACTGCGTTAACATCGACATGCAAAACAAACTATTACGCAAACAAAAGTACATCAATCCCACAGTGCCTCGAGTGCTTGACGCTACCTCCTTACGTCTGCAGTTATTGCTCGTGCACCTTAAGTTGCGGAAAGGGAAGTAAGGCGAAAACAAAGTGTGTGCATATCCAGGCTCATCTGCACGTGCTTTTTTTAACCCCGTCTAAATCTGGAGAGCTGGTTTCTTTACCACTTCCTGTTTCTGCTGACGTAAGATGTACGATTTCTATCAACCACCCGCTGTTTTGTTTGCGTTTATTTTCGACAAATTGAAGAATATAATGACACCGCCAGTTGTGGCGATACGGGAGAGCGGCGACCAGAAGGGCGGAGCTGACCTGTGTTTGTTATTCTGTTGTTATTATTATTATTATTATTATTATTATTATATTATTATTACTATTATTATTATTATATATTTTAAGGAAAGGAGAAAAAAAAGGAGATGTAACACGTGTTGTAATTAGAGCATGATTATTTTTTAACGCCATTTATGAAAAAGCCGCTCACTCATTTCTGTCCGGGTCCTTGACCGCTGGTAGCCTATTAGCAGCATCCGTTATATATAGTCAACACAACAACATATTGCTTCAGTGTGGAACATTGTTCATTATGCGCTGCTTTAGACGTAACATCATAGCATTCCTAGCAAACCCATAGGTGCGCAGTAGCCTTAACAAGTGATGAATTATTTGCACACAGATGGTTTCAGTTGCGCACCGTGTGCGCACAAATCTACCTTTTGTTCATACTTATAGTGAAAATAAATATTCTCTCCACGTTTTGTTAGGCGTATGGGGAATATGGGTAGTGTTAATGAGCGGATTTTTCCATTGCCACGGTACATTGAGGAATATGGTTGGTGTTAGTGAGCATATTTTTACATTGTCACGGTACATTGAGGAATATGGTTGGTGTTAGTGAGCACATTTTTACATTGTCACGGTACATTGAGGAATATGGTTGGTGTTAGTGAGCACATTTTTACATTGTCACGGTACATTGAGGAATATGGTTGGTGTTAGTGAGCACATTTTTACATTGTCACGGTACATTGAGGAATATGATTGGTGTTAGTGAGCACATTTTTACATTGTCACGGTACATTGAGGAATATGGTTGGTGTTAGTGAGCACATTTTTACATTGTCACGGTACTTTGAGGAATATGGTTGGTGTTAGTGAGCATATTTTTCCATTGTCACGGTACATTGTGGAATATGGTTGGTGTTAGTGAGCATATTTTTCCATTGTCACGGTACATTGGGTAATATGGTTGGTGTTAGTGAGCATATTTTTCTATTGTCACGATACATTGGGTAATATGGTTGGTGTTAGTGAGCATATTTTTCCATTGTCACGGTACATTGGGTAATATGGTTGGTGTTAGTGAGCACATTTTTCCATTGTCACGATACATTGGGTAATATGGTTGGTGTTAGTGAGCACATTTTTCCATTGTCACGGTACATTGTGTAATATGGTTGGTGTTAGTGAGCACATTTTTCCATTGTCACGGTACATTGGGTAATATGGTTGGTGTTAGTGAGCACATTTTTCCATTGTCACGATACATTGGGTAATATGGTTGGTGCTAGTGAGCACATTTTTCCATTGTCACGGTACATTGGGTAATATGGTTAGTGTTAGTGAGCACATTTTTCCATTGTCACGGTACATTGGGTAATATGGTTGGAGTTAGTGAGCATATTTTTCCATTGTCACGGTACATTTTTGAATGACGTGGTCGGTATCATGTCAGGTCACCTTCACTTTTAAGAAAATGTATGGTACCCATTTTTAGATGCTGGATGAACCACGGAGCCTTGTTGATCCGACAAAATATAAAACACTTCTGAGAATTGTACCGGGATCTTTTAATCAGGAAGCGAGCGCACTAACTACTCAGCCATCGAGGCTCACTCCTGCTTGTAGTAAATAGACGAATCATTTAATTTTCAGGGGGTCAGTGACCTTATTCCCATGCTACAGGGAAAAGGTCAAAGTAAACTACGTCATTACTATTTTAGGGCAGTGAAGTGCAGGGGTGCCACATCTTGTGGCATATCGTATATGGATGCTTGTTCAGTGCTCTCTCCGCGTGTGTCATCACCTCCCTGACTAAGGCTATTTTTTATTTGATATTAGGTGAATGACTACCGTGATTTACTTCATGAAAAGCGAACTTCCAGCAACATCGCTAATTCAGCCTTGATTACTTTCCTATATGTATGCTGGCCAGGTACACGATTTTACTAACCAGTCAAGTAAATCGCATATAATTTGTATGTTACGTCATTACTGTTAAATTTAAAAACCTATACTTCAACGTTTCGACTCATACTGTCTTCATCTGGAGACAAATACAAAGATGAGTACAACTTGAAATTACGTATCAACACTAGGATGATGATTGATGTAATATTAATCACTAAAGGGCCAAATGCACGTCCCTTATGAAAGAGACTTTATAACTGGGTTCAGTGAGTAATGTCCAGAGGGGAGATCACAGAAACATGGAGTTTTATTGTTAGCAACTTTTTCTCACTCTTGCGGCTCACACACGCTGACTGAATCTAACCCGCATTTTTGCTTTGTCGTATATCTGGGCCATCTTCTACGCCATAATGGCGCTGTTTAAAATTATTTTTGGCACATTTTCTTTGAGTTTGGTTCTGAAAGAAACTATCGCCACCATCATCATCGATATCACACTGTTCACCAAAATTAATTATTTCTATAATATCCTTACATTATATAAGTAATATATCCTTATATTAAATAAGTAATTAAGTCTCACATTATCTCTAGGCTTATCGACCCTCAGTGCCCAGATTTCAGCAGACACGGGTGTCAAGTTTGTTATCTCTAACCATTACATGTATCGCGGCTATCAAGTTTAGAAAGCAATAGCTTTGTCTTAATAGTTTCTTATTTTATAACGAAAACTCTTTATACAGAGCTTCGCAGCAGGAGTAAATCTGATCATCAGAAAAAGGCCCTGTTAAGCAAGTGTTTCTACCTTTTTGTTACTTGTCTCTCGAGATAGGCGCCGGGGTCATGACTTCCAGGCGCTGTTCTTCTGCTGCATGAAAGTTCACAATATGTTCGGCTTGTTATAGAAGAGACTTTGGTCTACTCGAAACTTCTGATCGAATCATCTCTTCTTACCCAGACTTTGTCTATCATCATCATCATCATCATCATCATCATCATCATCATCATCATCATCACGTGCTATACCGATTGGCGTAGGCCATGATGTCCTTCCTATTCTTTTACCCACAGTGCATCGTATCAATTCTGCTGTCGACTGTTTTCCTTGCCATGAGACCAAGCTATCTAGTATCTTCTCTCTTTGTCGTCTGCGATCTCTCTTTCCCTGTATTTTTCCAGTTGTCTATACGGAGCTGTAAACTAACAATTCTATCTTACACAGTTGTATGCGAAGCTATTCTTCCCTTCCTACATTGTCAACAAAGATTGTCGCTTTTCGTTTTCATTAAACTTTGTCCTCATTCTTTGTTCCTGTGACAGAGCAAAGGACGTACCGTGACATATTTTAATGTCATAGAGAAGTGAAACGAAGAAATAACAAGTTGGAAATCCTGTTTGAAACTGACACAATTCAAGGAAAACAAGATTTCAGACAAAAAAGAGTGAAGATACTTGATATCTTGATGACGTGACAAGGTAAATAATCAACAACATAATTTATACGATGATTGTGAACAGAGAATTGTGGAAGAACATGATCTCCTACGCCAACTGGTGTGGTACACGATGCTGATGAGAGAAGTGATATATTAAACTCTATAGTAAAAGACCACAGCAATTTAGAGATGACGGAGTAATTGCCCTTTCACGTTGTTATTTACCTTCCCAAAGTCATCGAGTCAGTTTCTCATTATTAGCTGGGTCGACAGGAGTGCACCAGGATAAGATTGAACATACATTCACTCTGTGTCCAAGCTCGAGCCCTACCATTATGCTACTGGCGATTTTTAACTCTTCACTATAATGTTTAATATAACAACATCAAGCAATACAGTACCATCAACCAATGTACCAACATCAGCCAATGTACCAAGATCAATCAATGTAACAATATCAACCAATGTAACAATATCAACCAATGTAACAACATCAACCAATGTAACAACATCAACCAATGTAGCAATATCAAACAATGTAACAACATCAAGCAATGTAACAACATCAACCAATGTAACAACATCAACCAATGTAGCAATATCAACCAATGTAGCAATATCAAACAATGTAACAACATCAACCAATGTAACAACATCAAGCAATGTAACAACATCAACCAATGTAACAAATTCAACCAATGTAACAACATCAATCAATGTAACAACATCAAGCAATGTACAACATCAACCAATGTAACAACATCAATCAATGTAACAACATCAACCAATGTAACAACATCAATCAATGTAACAACATTAAGCAATGTAACAACATCAACCAATGTAACAACATCAAGCAATGTAACAACATCAACCAATGTAACAACATCAACCAATGTAGCAATATCAAACAATGTAACAACATCAACCAATGTAACAACATCAACCAATGTAACAACATCAAACAATGTAGCAGCATAAAACAATGTAACAACATCAACCAATGTAGCAATATCAAACAATGTAACAACATCAACCAATGTAACAACACCAACCAATGTAGCAATATCAAACAATGTAACAACATCAAGCAATGTAACAACATCAACCAATGTAGCAATATCAAACAATGTAACAACATCAAGCAATGTAACAACATCAGCCAATGTAACAACATCAACCAATGTAGCAATATCAACCAATGTAACAACATCAAACTATGTAGCAACATCAAACAATGTAACAATATCAGTCAATGTAACAACATCAACCAATGTAGCAATATCAACCAATGTAACAACATCAACCAATGTAGCAATATCAACCAATGTAACAACATCAAACTATGTAGCAACATCAAACAATGTAACAATATCAGTCAATGTAACAACATCAACCAATGTAGCAACATCAACCAATGTAACAACATCAAACTATGTAGCAACATCAAACAATGTAACAATATCAGTCAATGTAACAACATCAACCAATGTAGCAATATCAAACAATGTAACAACATCAAGCAATGTAACAACATCAGCCAATGTAACAACATCAAGCAATACAATAACATCAACCAATGTACCAACATCAGCCAATATAACAACATCAACCAATGTAACAACATCAGCCAATGTAACAACATCAAGCAATGTAACAACATCAACCAATGTAACAACATCAAACTATGTAGCAACATCAACCAATGTAACAACATCAGCCAATGTAACAACATCAACCAATGTAACAACATCAACCAATGTAACAATATCAAACTATGTAGCAACATCAAACTATGTAGCAACATCAAACAATGTAACAACATCAACCAATGTAACAACATCAACCAATGTAACAACATCAAACAATGTAACAACATCAACCAATGTAACAACATCAACCAATGTAACAACATCAACCAATATAACAACATCAACCAATGTAACAACATCAACCAATGTAACAACATCAAACAATGTAACAACATCAACCAATGTAACAACATCAAACAATGTAGCAACATCAAACAATGTAACAACATCAACCAATGTAACAACATCAAACAATGTAACAACATCAAACAATGTAACAACATCAACCAATGTAACAACTTCAAACAATGTAACAACATCAAACAATGTAACAACATCAAACAATGTAACAATATCAGCCAATGTAACAACATCAAGCAATTTAACAACATAAAACAATTGAACAACATCAACCAATGTAACAACATCAAACAATGTAACAACATCAAACAATGTAACAACATCAAACAATGTAACAACATCAACCAATGTAACAATATCAACCAATGTAACAACATCAAACAATGTAACAACATCAAACAATGTAACAACATCAAACAATGTAACAATATCAGCCAATGTAACAACATCAAACAATGTAACGACATCAGCCAACGTAACAATATCAGCCAATGTAACAACTTCAAACAATTTAACAATATCAGCTAATGTAACAACTTCAACCTTTATACATATTGATTCCTTTCGAATGAAGCAAGAAAGCAGATCAGCTGGCAAAGGAAGGCGCAACAGACACACAGGCAGATGCACAAATTACATACCATCAGTAGAAACACATCATTAAATAAATCACAAGACAACAAGTCTCAAATCAAGATGATTTTCATAATATGAATAGATGGGAACAAGTTATCATAATATGAATAGATGGAACAAGTTATCATAATATGAATAGATGGGAACAAGTTATCATTATGCGCCTCTGAACAATCGACTCCACAGCCACATGTGTACAAAATTAAAAATTGGCACCTCAACTACATGCACATGTAAACAGACGCTCCAGACTGCTGAACACATACTTCAAGACTGTACTGAATATAGTAGACTAAGGGAAACATATTTGCCCATAGATACACTACAGATAAAACTATATGGGCCTCTGCAAGAATTACAAACAAACAAAAACCAAAAAAACTGTACAATTTATACAGGAAACGACATTGCAAATACAGTCAATATTCCGGCGAACGAAAGACAGACAGACAGACACAGACAGACAGACAATGTGCCAAAATTATCCAGAAACATTTTGTCATAGACCAGCTGATGTGCAATTCAGACGCAGGAAGTTATTTCTAGATGCAAGTCACTCAGCAAACATGCGCCGTGTGAGTTCAGCGCCCGCCGTCTTTGATAATCAACCTTTATCTGACAAGCTCTAGAAAACTCGACCACAATTGCGTCTCTGTATTTGAGAAAACGATTCTATTTCTGCTCTGAACGCCCACTAAGACTTTAGAACTATTCTGTTTCCATCAGGTCTTTGTGTCTTTCTCATACAAGAAAGTAGTGGCGTCACTCACCATTTACATGAACAAGAACAAAAATGGAAATGAAGGTTGTAAGTATATTGTTTAAAAATCATACAAATGAACAAGGCAACTAACAAACATTTCTTCAAACATTGACAGCCAAGGTAAATATACAAATATAGATGGTAAGTCAGTTGTTGTTTCAAAATTGTTTGTTTGTGTGGAAAGCAAAATAAACTGTTTCACGTGCAAGAACTGGTATCACGAAAGCTATCAGCATTGAGACGGCCGCTGTGCAAGAACTGGCATCACGAAAGCTATCAGCATTGAGACGGCCCGCTGTGCAAGAACTGGCATCACGAAAGCTATCAGCATTGAGACGACCCGCTGTGCAAGAACTGGCATCACGAAAGCTATCAGCATTGAGACGGCCCGCTGTGCAAGAACTGGCATCACGAAAGCTATCAGCATTGAGACGGCCCGCTGTGCAAGAACTGGCATCACGAAAGCTATCAGCATTGAGACGGCCCGCTGTGCAAGAACTGGCATCACGAAAGCTATCAGCATTGAGACGGGCGGCTGTGCAAGAACTGGCATCACGAAAGCTATCAGCATTGAGACGGCCGGCTGTGCAAGAACTGGTATCACGAAAGCTATCAGCATTGAGACGGCCGGCTGTGCAAGAACTGGTATCACGAAAGCTATCAGCATTGAGACGGCCCGCTGTGTTCGGGTCGAACGAAAGTAAGCACACAAACATGTTGGTTTGTTTTGTTGAATCCCGACCACATATTTCGTGAACAACAAACGCAGCTCTCGGAAACTACGAATTTATCTGACAAACCAAATCGTAATGTAACAAAACTATTTGACCTTGAATGAGTAAGGGAAATTCTACATTATAACAAATCATAATAAAGAAACGCTTTCGCCGGAATTGGCGGAATTTTCATAATTCCACCCCCCTTTTTGCACTTTAGTAATTTATTTAGAACTAACAATTGCCAACGAATCACTCACAAATATTGCTCTCACCTGTCACAGGTGGAAACTTGAAAATCAATGCAGGAAATAGAGAATTAACTGTTTGCAGTTACTTAAAAAGTCATAATAAATGTAAGTTGAAACGATCTTTCTTCTACTCTCTACACTTCCTCTTGTACCCGTCAGGGTGTCGAGGGAGATACTCGTACAAAGTCCTGGATCTCGGCTGTTTGGCGGCCTAACTCATTGTCAATTGATGTTGTAGCGTCTGTTTGATGGGAGCCCCGATAGCTCAGTTGTTAGTGAACTGGACTACAAAGGACAAGAAGTAGGGTTCGATCCCAACCAACGGTTTCCGGGTTCACCCAGAATTAAATGGGTACCGAATTTTTTGGGGGGAAAGTAAAGCGGCACGGGTGTAATACCGACCACATTACCCCAAAAAATCATGTGCCGAAGGTCTGTAAAATTTATGGTCACTAACACCATATTCCCTATACGCCACTTGGCGTGACGGGGCTCTTTACTACTACTTTTTAAAAACTATATATATATAATTATTATTTGAATGATTGCTTTAAAGGCTGACTCGTGGCAAACAACCTTGGCGATCTCTAGCGATTGCCTTATGTGCCAGAGAATATAAATAGGTCTAGGTAAGCTACAAATAATACCTTCTTATTTATAATAGTTAGGAACTGACTGCAACTTTTTTTTTGTTAACCTCTGAGACCTAATTGCACTCGTCGTCAGCCGTCGATAATACTCACCGGTGATAACGCAACCCATCTCTGCCCACTGCAACTTCGAACACAAAGGCTTGATTCAGTTCGCCAGCAGCCGGCAGCTGTTGCACCTCTTGTGTAAAGTTATCACTGGAATCTTGAAATATCGCACGAGTCACTAATTACATTGAAGCGGTAATCGAAACCCGCACGAGTGTTCCCCTCGTAAAGTGCCATGCTCTATTTGTCATATTGTTGCTCTAGACACCAGCTGATGGATAAGGTAATATCGGTAGAGTTCTTGTTCTTGTATTCTCCCGGTCGTGTGTGTCGCTTTTCTGTGGGCAGATAACTCAATAGTAAAGGGGCATAAAAATAGTAAGAGCTAGTTTTAATGAAAAAATGAACATGCATACACATAAGCAACAACATATTATGAAATGTATAGGTACAATTTATAGACATACATTGCACTTTCGGGTTGAAGACAGCACATAGATCTGAAATTATATTTTCTCTGTACCGGACAGCCATCTTTGTTATCAGGCGTCAGACCTTGCACAGACTCGCGTTGTATCTCACAACACGTCTGTTCTGAGCGATGTGTTCAATCTCGACGAGAGAGTTGATGCCTGCTGTTACTGCCTCTCGCCTCGGTGTTACTTTCAGTGTTTTTTTTTTTTTAGCTCGGCTTCTTTTTTATCTTCTGGTTCCCATTTAAGTGCCTGCTTTAAGAATATTTTGTTGTCTCTTCTCATTACACGGTCAACATATGACAACTTTCGTCTCTTGATTATTGATGATATTTTTGAATGCTTTTTCATTTCTCTTATTTCTGCACTAGCCTTAAGTTCATCCTATGGTATACGAAGTATTTTCTTCAGGCATTTGTTTTCAAATGCATCCATTTTATTTTCTATTTCTTTAGTTGTTTTCCAGCTCTGGCATGCATACGTAAAGATGGATAATATATTTCATTTAAAAATCATGAGCTTTGTTTTTCTGCCTAGTAATTATAATCTCGATATTCTATCAAGATTTGTGAAAGTTATTGCTGCTTTCGTTATACATAGATACATATAACTAGAAGACCGCTATATTTCAAAAGGGTCTGATAAACCCAAAGGTTCACCCAAAAGAAATATTCACTTGAAGAAAGTAAAATTAAAAAAAAATATATTGCTTATCTCAACTTAATATGAATTAGATGGTATAGTATTAATATTATTGTGGTCCTATAAGAATGGTCTAAATTTTAGAAAGCAGAAACGTAGGTAGCAAAGATCTAAGAATAATAAAGAACATGTACTGGCAACAAACAGCAGCCATAAGAACTGGAAACCAATTGGGAATGTTTCAACAAATAAAACAGGGTTTTAGACAAGGTTGTATGCTGTCACCAGATTTGTTTAATATTTATAGTGAGATTATTTTAAGATCCATAAGGGGCATGCCTAGAATAACAATTAGAGGTCATAATATAAATAATCTAAGGTATGTTGATGATACAGTCTTAACCGCTAAGAGTGAAAATGAGTTACAAGAAATGTTGGACATCACAGGGAAAGAAAGCAAAAATAAAGGACTCAGCCTTAATAACAAAAAGACAGAAGTAATGGTAACAACAAAGAAAAAGACATCACCTCAGTGCAAAATAAAGACAAGTGGGACAATATTAAAACAGATAAATGAATTTAAATAATTGGCAACTTTGTTAACCTCAGACGGAAGATGTACAAAAGAGGTCAACAACAGAAATGATAAATAACTGTCGAGATCGAGTTATGGAGAGACGTGATCACCTACGCCAGCAGGCTCGGTACTTGATGATGATGATGATGATAAGAATGGTTGCTTCTATAATGTTATGCATGTGACGTTTTGCTTGTGATATGTCAATGATATGCTATTCTATAGATTCAAGGCTCCTTGTGATCTACAATTTTTGTTAACAAGCATCAGACCTTGTACAGGCCCGCCATTGTACCTCACCAACGACTCTATTCTCGGCGAGTTGCTCACGCTTGGCAAGGGAGCAGATGCTTGCTGTTGTCGCCTCAGTGTTTCTTTTAGTGTTTCTCTAGGTCGGCCTCTTTTTATTTTACCCTCCGTCTCCCATTTGAGGGCCTACTTTGGGACCCTCTTCGTCTCATCAATTGCCCAACATATGACCACCTTCTTCTCTTGTTGTCACTTCTCATCAATTGTCCAACATATGACCACCTTCTTCTCTTGTTGTCTCTTCTCATCAATTGCCCAACATATGACCATCTTCTTCTCTTGTTGTCTTTTCTCATCAATTGCCCAACATATGACCACCTTCTTCTCTTGTTGTCTTTTCTCATCAATTGCCCAACATAAGACCACCTTCTTCTCTTGTTGTCTCTTCTCATCACATGGCCAACATATGACCACCTTCTTCTCTTGTTGTCTCTTCTCATCACATGGCCAACATATGACCACCTTCTTCTCTTGTTGTCTCTTCTCATCACATGGCCAACATATGACCACCTTCTTCTCTTGTTGTCTCTTCTCATCACATGGCCAACATATGACCACCTTCTTCTCTTGTTGTCTCTTCTCATCACATGGCCAACATATGACCACCTTCTTCTCTTGTTGTCTCTTCTCATCACATGGCCAACATATGACCACCTTCTTCTCTTGTTGTCTCTTCTCATCACATGGCCAACATATGACCACCTTCTTCTCTTGTTGTCTCTTCTCATCACATGGCCAACATATGATCACCTTCTTCTCTTGTTGTCTCTTCTCATCACATGGCCAACATATGACCACCTTCTTCTCTTGTTGTTTCTTCTCATCAATTGTCCAACATATGACCACCGTCTTCTCTTGACTATAGTTGATAAATGTTGGATGTTTTGTCATTTATCTTATTACTGAACTAGTCCGGAATTCATTCAATGGCATACGAAGGATTTTCCTGAGGCATTTGTTTTCAAATACATCTAATTTGTTTTATTTTTTTTTAGTTGTTTTCAGCTCTCGCATCAATAACCAAAGGTGGATAATATAGTTGATTTGAAAATTCTGAGCTTTGTTTTTGTGCTTAGTAATTTTGATTTCCATATTTTATCAAGGTTTCTGAAAGTCAATGCTGCCTTCAGTATTCAAATTCTAATTCTAATTTCTTTTTTTGTCCTAACTTTGTAGCTCAATTACTGTCTGCTTTTAACTTCAGTTCTAAACATTAAATGGGAGCCGCAATAGCTCAGTGGCTAGTGAACTGGACTACAAAGGACAAGAGATAGGGTTCGATCCCAACCAACGGCTTCCGGGTTCACCCAGCCTTAAATGGGTACCGATTTTTTTTCTGGGAAAGTAAAGCGGCACGGGCGTAATACCGACCACATTACCCTAAAAATCATGTGCCGTAGGTCTGTAAAATTTATGGTCACTAACACCATATTCTCTATACGCCATTTGGCGTGACGGGGCTCTTTACTTTTGTTTTTACTATAAATAAAATATAGTCATATAATACAATTGTATAATTGTAATTTATTTTCGATAAAAGTACACACCAGCTTTAGAAGCTTAATATATTATAATGTTCTCTGTTTATGGGTCGGGATAATTGAGTTCATATAAAGTTTAAAAAAAAAGGAAAAGTGCTGGGCGTATCTGACAAAACTGTTAGGTGTTAGGGAAATAATGTCCACAACAAAAGGTTCAAGACATAAGGTCCAAAAGAAGGTTCAAATAGAAGGTCCAAAAAGAAGGTTCAAGACATAAGGTCCAAAAAGAAGGTTCAAGACATATGGTCCAAAAAGAAGGTTCAAGACATAAGGTCCAAAAAGAAGGTTCAAGACATATGGTCCAAAAAGAAGGTTCAAGACATAAGGTCCAAAAAGAAGGTGCAAACAGAAGGTCCAAAACAAATTTCCACAAAAAGAGGTTAAAGTCGAAAAATTCGTGATAAGAGGTCGAAAAGCAAACGTTGAAGACAAGATAAAAGGTCCAAGTCAACAGATCTGAGATAGAAGCACACTAAACAAACCAGTTTGCTATCTCCAGCTAAAAATGACATTTGTGGCGTTTGGTGTTTATTTTTTTCTATCTTCAATTCCCAGAAGTTGCGAGTTTTTTTTTTTCGGAGAGACAGAACTCTGGGTTTAACAACGACTCTATAATTGGGTACCATGAATTATTGCTTTGGAAGTAAATACGGCCTGGCGGGATACCGACAACATCACTCAAAGATTTGCCGTGGTCACGGACAACAAACGTTGTGAGAACAACAGACCCAAGGGTCGACCACGAAAAAGATGGATCGATGGAATATTAGAAGCACTAGGAAACATAACAGCAGCAGAGGCGAACAGAAGAGCAAAAGACCGCAAATTATATCTCCCCTCGACGCTGAAAGGCAGATGGGGATGGAAAGAAGAAGAGAAGAAGAAGACGGAAAACTATGGTAACTGAGATCATTTTTCCCCATGCTTCAAACAGGGCCTGGAGGAAGTCTTTACTTTACTTTACTTTACTTTACTTTACTTTACTTTACTTTACTTTACTTTACTTTACTTTACTTTACTTTATTTTTACTTTACTTTTACTTTACCTTACATAACTGACTTCTTGACTTGGAAAAGGCGTTAACAGCGTGGACACACACTAACACCCTAACTCGCACCTCTCCCACACATCATCATCATCACCATCATCGATGCCGTCTCCGCAACGAAGGTTGGCTACCATGGATCGCCATTCCACTCTGTTTCTTGCTTTGATGGTGCAGGCTGTCATAGATTGACTTGTCCATCTTTTGATGTTACTCGTCCATTTTAGTCTTGGTCTGCCTCTTTTATCTTGTATTTTCCCGTCCAATATTACTTTTAGTAGGCTGTTGTGCCTTTTAACATGCCCCAAAAATTTCATTTGTCATGTTCTAATTGTGCTTAGCAGTTCTCTTTTTATGTTCAGTTGTTTTAAAACTTCATCGTTTGTTTTCTTTTCTTTCCATCAAATTCTACCTATTCTTCTATAAATCCACATTTCAAAGGCTTGAATTTTCTGTTCTGTTTTCTTGTCTAATGTCCATGTTTCTGCACCATATAGGATTATTGAGAAGATGTAACATTTTGCTATTCTTAGTTTTAGCCCTGGTGTTATTTGTTTTGATGTTAGTATGTTCTTCATGACATTAAAATTACTTTTTGCTATTCCTATTCTTTTATTTATTTCAGTTGTACATTTTCCATCACTGGTTATAGTATGTCCAAGGTAGTTGTAGCTCTGAACTGTCTCCAGATGAATTCCTTCAACTGTGATATTTATTTGTAGTTCTTGAGAATTTTCTTTGTTTATGATCATAGTTTTAGTCTTCTCCCACACAGACCGCCTTTTAGTATTGTAAAGTGTAAAGTGCAGAGGCGACCTTTTGGTTACTGGCGCTCTGAACAAGTTGATCTTTTTTTTTGAACATTTTTTGTGTGTGGAAGATACTGGATGACGCCCCTAAGCACATGGCTCGCCCCGGGCAACAGTCCCAGTTGCCAGTATCTTAAGCCGGCCCTGGTAAAGTGTAATACCACACTAACCTATAAGTTACATAATAAGTATTAGCATGCATGTTGTATGTGTCCTCTCCCCTCGTCAATATCAGTCCCGCCCCTTTCCTGCCCCCTGCTAGCTCGACAAGTCGTTCATGATGCAGTTGTTGTGTGAGCAGATGCTTGGCTTACCTTGACCTACATTGAGTATATATATATATATCAGTTTTATCATCTGGAGTCCCTAAACAAATACAGTGGTTTTCAAATATATTTTAACACGACACCGCGACTAATTATGAAACGGTTTCGCTTCCGTGCTGTTTAAATTACTTTTATGGAAAGTTTTGGGTAATAACTATAATTGACTTGACGTTACGCAGGAGTAGCTACAAGTGGCACATTGTCCCAAATACTTTTTTTAGGACTGTGCTTTTAATAAATTCCCCTAACTGTTAATTACTTTTCTGAACATGAACTAGCACTCTACTGTTTGAATTTGTAAGTGGGTGTGTGTTTCCAACAATTATTGCTGTGCCAAGCAGGTGACATCTTGTAATGAGTTCATTAGTCACAATTTTCTACTGTATTTGTTGCTGGAAATGCTCTACTGTACTAAATCAGTGGACAAATTCTAATGTATGTACTAGTGGACAAGTTCTAATGTATGTACGAGTGAACAAATTATCTAGCTGTCACTTTCTACATTTACTAAATCAGTAGATAAGTTCTAATGTATGTACTAGTGGACAAAATATCTAGTTGTCACTTTCTACTGTACTAAATCAGTGGACAAGTTCTAATGTATTTACTAGTGGACAAGTTCTAATGTATGTACTAGTGGACAAGTTCTAATGTATGTACTAGTGGACAAGTTCTAATGTATGTACTAGTGGACAAGTTCTAATGTATGTACTAGTGGACAAGTTCTAATGTATGTACTAGTGGACAAAATATCTAGCTGTCACTTTCTACTTTACTGAATCAGTGGACAAGTTCTAATGTATGTACTAGTGGACAAGTTCTAATGTATGTACTAGTGGACAAGTTCTAATGTATGTACTAGGGGACAAGTTCTAATGAATGTACTAGTGGACAAGTTCTAATGTATGTACTAGTGGACAAGTTCTAATGTATGTACTAGTGGACAAGTTCTAATGTGTGTACTAGTGGACAAGTTCTAATGTGTGTACTAGTGGACAAGTTCTAATGTATGTACTAGTGGACAAGTTCTAATGTATGTACTAGTGGACACGTTCTAATGTATGTACTAGTGGACAAGTTCTAATGTGTGTACTAGTAGACAAGTTCTAATGTGTGTACTAGTGGACAAGTTCTAATGTATGTACTAGTGGACAAGTTCTAATGTATGTACTAGTGGACAAGTTCTAATGTATGTACTAGTGGACAAATACATGGCGGTCGCTTATTACGGCACAATTTACTCGACAACTTCTACTGCGCAAATAACATTTTAAAAAAATTTTGTTCTTACTAACTAGTTGACACGTTTTACTATTTTAATTATTGGACAACTTCTATTGAAGAAATTATTATACACTTTTTGCGTGCATTATCACAACAATATCTACATTAAGAGCTATTAAACATACACTACTTATATCACGCTTACTTGTAATTTTATACTGCAATGAGTTTTTCTACAGATAACAATTATTTATTGAATATATGACCATTGAGGTTTTGATAAATGGTTGGTAGCAAGTAATCATGGTAAGTCAGTAGTTTAATAAAAATGTTAGTGTCTTATGCTGGATGCTGCTTTGCTGAACAGCTTCTCTCCTGGCTGAATCTGACTATATTGGATAAACAGATCAGGACATCTTAGTCTACGACTCCTAAGTGTTGCCATGATGGATGGAAGTTTGGCTCGTTGTAAGACATTATTAGAGTTGGTTACTTTTATCCTACCATTTGATGATCATAATCTTTCGAAGGCAACGTACATAAAAGGTGTTGAACATTTTCTCCTGCCCTGCGTAGATAGTCCAAGTTTCTGATCGTGTTTAGAAGAGTTCTAAACACACAACTTTGGTAAATTTCAATATTAGTTCTGAGTTTTAGTTTGGTGTTGCTCTATGCTCTATCTCTCTTCCTCTTCTTTTCTCTTTTCACTGATACCTCAGAGGTGTCGTGGTTTATATCATTTGTCGTTCTTGAGCTGCTCGAACTGTCTGAATAAGTGATTTTCTTTTGTTGTTACATGTCTCAGTCACTGTATCTATCCATCTACATCTGGGTCTTCCTCTTGGTCTTTTCCCATGCGTTCTCGAGAAGAACGCCCTTGATGGTGATTGGTAAGGATTCATTCTGACCAGGTGGTAACCCATTTAACCGTTCGAAATAACACAAGAACGATTGAATTTCTTTTACTACGGCCATTGAAATTCACTTATATCTTTAATTTGACTTCCATCGAAAATTGCATCGTGTTGCCAGCACAGTCACACACCGGAAGTTCTATCTTTAAGTTTACCAAATGTGGAAGCTGCCTTTCCGATTCGAGAATTTATTTCTTCTTCAATGAAAACAGTGGTTGTGACCATAGAACGGAGAAAGTTTAAAATTCTCACAGATTCAAGGAGTGATATATGTATGTATGTTTATGTTATATGTATATAGGGTGTCTCACTCGCAAAGGATATCCGGCATTTTTAAAAATAGTTTCGCAACCAATGAGTGTAGTGCAAAGAAATGTGAAACGGACTTACTTCATTTTCTAAGAAATGTGACATCAGAAACATGTTGGAAGTTATCACCATTTGCAAATACTAAACAGGAACATAATTATTGAGGAAATGCCGGGCTCGGTAACGAATGCACCATCCTGCATTATTTATTAAATGAGTTATTTAATCTGTAATTAATAAGAAATGATTTAATCTGTAATTTATAATAAATGATTTAATCTGTAATTTATAAAAAAATGATTTAATCTTTAATTTATAATAAATGATTTAATCTGTAATTTATAATAAATGATTTAATCTGTTAATAAAGCTAGCTTGACGGCATTTCCCCATTACTGGAGTCTACCGGGGAGACTTATAGGTCCGGAGATTAAAGGCCACTTTTCCAGTGCAGTCATCGCGAGTTGTTTCGGTCTGATCTTTTAAATTCATCATCATCGAGTGCCGTCTCCGCATCGAAGGTTGGCTACCATGGAGCGCCATTCCACTCTGTCTCTTGCTTTGATGGTGCAGATTGCCATAGGTTGACTTGTCCATCTTTTGATGTTACTCGTCCATGTTAGTCTTGGTCTGCCTCTGCCTCTTTTACCTTGTATTTTCCCTTCTAATATTACTTTTATTAGACTGTTGTGTCTTTTAACATGACCCAAAAATTTCGTTGTCTTGCTCTAATTGTGTTTAGTAATTCTTTCTTCATTTTTGGTTGTTTTAAGACTTCCTCGTTTGTTTTCTTTTCTTTCCATCCAATTCTACCTATTCTTCTATAAATCCACATTTCAAAGGCCTCAATTTTCTTTTCTGTTTTCTGGTCTAATGTCCATGTTTCTGCACCATACAGGAATATTGAGAAGATGTAACATTTTGCTATTCTTAGTTGTTGCCAGGGTGTTATTTGTTTTGTTGTTAGTTGATCTTTTAAATTACGCCAGATTAACACCTTCCATACTTGTCACAGCACAGTGCGCCACTCTCAACTTGACTTGTGTGAACCGTCATCAAACCATATTCTTTTTACGTCTTGTATCATCTTGGTATTGATTAAATCTAATAGCTTGTTCAATCATCTAAAGATTCATGCATAATATGTTATATAGTAGATAAATATAAATATGCAGTTTGATTCTTAAAATGATGACAAATTGTGTCTCTGAAATCTCTTTTGTTGCAATGATATAAAGCTTCCGTACGGAAAGAGTTAAACGAAAATTAAAAATGAAACCAGTAATTAATCAGTCATCACCATCAAGTACCGGGCCTAGTGGCGTAGGTGATCATGTCTCTCCACAACTTTCGATCTCGGCAGCTATTTATCATTTCTGTTGTTGACCTTCTGCCAAGCCATTCTCTTAAGCTGTCTGTTATTTTTTTTCTTTTTGCTTCCCTCTATCTCTTCTTCCCTCAATTGTTTCCAGTTGTTACAATATATTCCAGTTGTTCTCTTCTCATTACATGGCCAGAAAATGATGATTGTCTCTTCATAACATTGGAAATTAGCTCTAATTAATCATTTCTGATGTCAATTATATATGGTTACACAAAACCATTGCTAAATTGTTGTGCTTTTTTCCACGTAGAATTAAATATTTGTCTGCGGCCTTTAGTTCATTGAACAAGGGGTAGGGTTCGATCCCAACCGACGGCTTCCGGATTCACCCAGCCTTTAATGGGTACCGGATATTTTTTCTGGGAAAGTGAAGCGGCACGGGCGTAATACCGACCACATTACCCCAAAAATCATGTGCTGAAGGTCTGTAAAATTGATGGTCACTAACACCATATTTCCTATACGCCACTTGGCGTGATGGGGATGCTTTACTTTACTTTTTTTTACTTTAGTTCAGTACTGTGGTTGGGACGGAGGAGTATAAAGCTGGTGGATGAAGACCGCATGCCCAGTGCAGTCGCCACGAGGTGTTTGGAGAAGAGTTTTTAATGTCACCCTATTCTCTCCCCTTCGTTCCTATTTATAAAAAAAAAAAAAAAACATTTGGACCCAGCCATGATTTGAACATCCGTTTCCTGATTTGATTCCCGACAAGTATCAATTCAATCTCCTACTATACAGCATAATTCTTTAATATATTTTATAATGTTTAGTGAGTGATTCAATATAGCCTATAATGTACAATTATTATTCATTGTGACTTATAATGTATAGTGAATCATTTAATATAATTTATAATGTATAATGAATCATTTAATATAATTTATAATGTATAATGAATCATTTAATATAACTTATGTTTGATTGCGTTCGCCCGTTGACTAAAGGAGTGCACCTCTTCGTCATCCGCCCTTAAAAGGACAAAAAGTGGGCGTGTCTGCGTTGTGCTTTGTTTTGTAGTATGACTGTGATACTTGCGCCTTTCGGCCCAATACGTTCGACTTCAGCATGATATTTTAAAGTAGCTGTTTAATTTCCCTCTTCGATCCCTATTTGCGTGGCCAGACTAGACATGTTAGTCTGTTACTGGAGGCACCACGGAGAGGTGGAGCAGGGTCTGGATGGTTCTGGTTCACCGATCCTGGCGCAAGCCATCAGCTGTGGGTCGCTGACAACTTCCAGCTCTGGTGTTGTGAGGCGCGCCTTCGCCTACTTTAATGTAACGTATAGTGAATCATTTAATATAATTTATAATGTATAATGAATCATTTAATATAATTTATAATGTATAGTGAATCATTTAATATAATTTATAATGTATAGTGAATCATTTAATATAATTTATAATGTATAGTGAATCATTTTATATAATTTAAAATGTATAGTGAATCATTTAATATAATTTATAATGTATAGTGAATCATTTAATATAATTTATAATGTATAGTGAATCATTTTATATAATTTAAAATGTATAGTGAATCATTTAATATAATTTATAATGTATAGTGAATCATTTAATATAATTTATAATGTATAGTGAATCATTTTATATAATTTAAAATGTATAGTGAATCATTTAATATAATTTATAATGTATAGTGAATCATTTAATATAATTTATAATGTATAGTGAATCATTTTATATAATTTAAAATGTATAGTGAATCATTTAATATAATTTATAATGTATAGTGAATCATTTTATATAATTTAAAATGTATAGTGAATCATTTAATATAATTTATAATGTGTAGTGAATCATTTAATATAATTTAAAATGTATAGTGAATCATTTAATATAATTTAAAATGTATAGTGAATCATTTAATATAATTTATAATGTATAGTGAATCATTTAATAAAACGTATAATTTATCATCATTAAGTACCGGGCCTACTGGCGTAGGAATCATGTCTCTCCACAACTTTCGATCTCGGCAGCTATTTATCATTTCTGTTCTTGACCTTCTGCCAAGCCATTCTCTTAAGCTGTCTGTTATTTTTTCTCTTTGCTTCCCTCTATCTCTTCGTCCCTCAATTTTTCCAATTGTTACAATATATTCCAGTTGTTCTCTTCTCATTACACGGCCAAAAAAAATTATGATTGTTTCTTTCTAATATTGGAAATTAGCTCTCTTTTTGCTTTGACCTCTCTCAGAACATCTTCATTACTCTTCTTAGCTGTCCATGGTACTCTCAACATTCTTCTGTAAAACCACATTTCTAGTGTAAAGCGATAATTTATAGTGAATCATTTTAGATAACTTACGAAATATAGTGAATCATTTTAAATATAACTTATAATTTATAGTGTATCATTTACTATAACTTATAATTTACAGTGAATCATTTAATATAACTTATAATTTACAGTGAATCATTTAATATAACTTATAATTTACAGTGAATCATTTACTATAACTTATAATTTACAGTGAATGGAGGAAGAGTGGTGGTTTAACCATACCATTTTTTCTATTTTCTTTTTAATTTCCCCTTCACATTCTGCTTTACCGCAGCTTCGCACTTGTATGCATTTATTTGCCGTGACCCTCAATGTATAGTGAATCATTTAATATAATTTATATTGTATAGTGAATCATTTAATATAATGTATACTGTATAGTGAATCATTTAATATAATTTATATTGTATAGTGAATCGTGCAAGTGACAGTAACAAGAAGTTAGCTAATACATTGTATGAGTTAGTTGACATCTCCACATAAACCTCACTTGAAATACAAAGGAATACACTCTAATGCTACTGAGCAGACAACATTTCCAGCTTAAATGCTGCAATGTAGATTATTTTTGTTAAGTATATTGTGTTTGGAGATAAATCTTCAGGGTAGTTAATCTACACACTCAGAAGCATTATAATGCATTGCGTCCAAAATATAAAGGCCATCAAGTCAAGAGGTCAACAGCTAACATAGTAGATGGTATTTAGGAACGTTTTCAACTGCACTGATATCAAAGTTCAGTAGATTTTTTGCCAATCAGCCTTCCTTGTGGCTAATTCAATATACACAATTAAAGTGCATTATTAAACTGTACATTATTTATTAAACTAACTTATTTGGTGATGTTCTGCTTATCCTACATTTAATTTTTTAGAAACGTTCTTGCCCAAAAGATTACTGTGTGTCTAGGTATTCATTTGTAAATATATACATTGATTTTATTGCTTATCACTCAGCGTTGTTGATGTTATTTTGTGTGTTGAAGCGTGGTTTTTAGCTGAGCTACCAACACAGCTACATTTTTTTTCCCACTCTGAATCATCGTATGATTCATCTTGCAATATGCTACTACATAGTGGCATGAGTCATTTATGTGAAACCATCTCATCTGATTTGTTATAAAACAGTTGTTATGGCCATGTTGCGAGAGTGGTCTTAGTGTTGTGTTTTCTATTCCCTGCTCTTGTACTTCGCAATACTTTCTCATTCTTTTCTTTTGTGCTGTGAGAAGGCTCTTGGTATTTTTACTTTCCATCAGCTCTCCCACGATTTCTTACAATATTTCATTATTAGTAATAGTATTTGAATTAAGTTGGCAATAACCAAATTAAAAATAGGAGGAAAAAACTCTACTGGACGTATAATCTTACATATATCTGTGCAGTAATGTAGACAAAGAGGGAGGAACAGAAACTGATACCAAAATAAAGATAACAAAAGAAAGATGAGCATTCGTTGCACTGAGAAACATATGGAAGTTCAAAAAAATTAGGCTAAATACAAAAATAAAACATTTTCAACTCCAATTTTAAGTCATTCTTATTATATGGCTGTGAAACACGGAGAACAACAAAATTGACAATTATGAAGATACAGACTTTCATTAATGGATACTTATGCAGAATAAAAGGATGGGGTTCCGTCTACAAGATGGCGGATCTAGTTCCTTCCTCTTGATCGCTGCAGAAAATGCACCCAGGGACCTGATTAATTTCGGATCTTCTTTGCACTTTTCTGCGTTAAAGTCAAAATGATGATACATCTGTGTTGATAAAGTGAGGTTGTAGGCCGACAACAGTCCGTTTTTGACGACTCAAGTGTTATCAGTGAGACCTTCCACCGTCTAGACTTGATCTGCGCTTTACGTCACACATTGGTGCTGTTCATGACCGTTGATGGTATTCTTTGACGCAAGTTATTTCCATGTTACAAATTAATGTAAACTACTTCGTCAGCCGAAGTTTTGTCTCTTTGGGGAATTTGCTTCGTGTTTTGTTCGTCGTAGGCTGCTTTGTTTACACTAGAGTAATCGCACAGAAATCTAAATGGAACGAGATTAAGTGTTGGGCGACTTTTTTGTGTACTACGTCATCGTAATGGTTCCCTAAACCGGCCATGCGCAAATCTTACTGTCTGCTGTTTGATGTGCGGCGGGGATAATTTGACGACTGACTGTGTGTCTATATGATCGGAATTGGAGTCATCAACGATGGCCTAACATCATCTAGTGCTACGACGATCATCATTTTCGAGAGGAAGTGACTTACCGGTATATGGGGATAGGCGGCAGGAACAATTGAAAGCTATGCATGAAAAGCGTTCCTTGTTGCAGTTTCCTCACATTACAAGTCGCATGTCTGTGTTAGTCACCTCTAGTGACTCGGGCAGATGGTGCTCGTAAACCTGAGAAGGCCGACCGTCTAAGGGCAGAATCCCCGTACAGAAAAGATCATCTGCTGCCTTGCAGGAAGATTGGGGACAATCAAAGGCTAAGGAAAGCAAACCTGAATAAAATGGTGGCTGAAATCGGATGCACTGGGCCACTGGCGCAGAACACAGTGCGACGTTTTAACGGGTGTTCAGTCGGAGTGGATATGGCAGACTCTAATTGTGATGTTCTGTCTGTGGGGCGATCAACACACTTGGCCTGTCAGCTGACTTCATGTGAGAGTCTGGGATCCTACTCTGACTGAGTCCTGATCGCAGATAGACAGACATAAAAGGATGGAAATGGCGCTGGATAAGAGAAGACCAATGTATTCTTGGAGAAGACAGATGGAAGCAGAGATGAAGATGAAACATGGGTACATGCAATGATTTTAAAAGAATGGCAAGAAACAGAACGGCTTGGAAAGTGTTTGCTGAAGACCTATGCTCCACAGGGAGCTGAGAGATAAAAGCAGAAGAAGGAGAAGAAGAATAGCTTCCTTAACATCACGTGACTTGGCAGCTTAAGAACAATAATAGGGTTGTTATGGACTTTATTTGTTCTTTAAATAAAATATTCGTGGATTCCTCCATCTGGTGTTACCACGCTTTTCGGGTATGAAAATGTGTTTATTGCTGCAGTTTCAGCTATTTTTTAAAATGACAACCGCTTCTTGAATTTTGCGTCATAACTTATGCAGATTATGTCATTTAATTCAACTTGATTCAAGTATTTGTGAACTTCTTTTTTTTTCCTCCTTGAATGGGCGATGACGTCATCAACGTATTCTACGTCTTTAGGAAGTCTACATTGCTTCCATTTATCAGTTGAATATATCACCTCTTTTTCTAGAATTCTTCATCCCATAATACTGGGGACTGTTGGGGCACTACTGACGAGCCTCATCAATCTGTGGGTTGTTGGGGCACTACTGACTGGCTTCATCTACCTTGAGGTTGTTGGGGTACTACTGTTGGGCTTCATCTACATGGAGATTGTTGGGGCACTACTGACGGGCTTCATCAACATTGGGGTTGTTGTGGTACTACTGATGGGCATCATCAATTTTGGGTTTGTTGGGGTACTACTGATGGGCTTCATAAACATTGGGGTTGTTGTGGTACTACTGATGGGCTTCATCAACCATGGGGTTGTTGGGGTACTACTGATGGGCTTCATCAACCTTGGGGTTGTTGAGGTACTACTGATGTGTTTCATCAACCTTGGGGTTGTTGGGGTACTACTGATGGGCTTCATCAACCTTGGGGTTATTGGGGTACTACTGATGGGCTTCATCAACCTTGGGGTTGTTGGAGTACTACTGATGGGCTTCATCAACCTGGGGGTTGTTGGGGCACTACTGGCGGGCTTCATCAACCTTGAGGTTGTTGGGGCACTACTGACGGGCTTCATCAACCTTGGGGTTGTTGGGGCATTAATGACGGGCTTCATCAACCTTGGGGTTGTTGGAAACTACTGATGAACTTCATCAACCATGGGGTTTTTGGGGCACTACTGACGGACTTCATCAACCTTGGGGTTGTTGGGCACTACTGACGGGCTTCATCAACCTGGAGACTATTGGGGCACTACTGACGGGCTTCATCAACCTGTGGAGTTGTTAAGGCACTACTGATGGGCTTCATCAACCTGAGGATTGTTGGGACACTACTGACGGGCTTCATCAACCTTGGGGTTGTTGGGGCACTATTGACGGCTTCATCAACCTTGGGGTTGTTGGGAACTACTGACGAACTTCATCAACCATGGAGTTTTTGGGGCACTACTGTCGGGCTTCATCAACCTTGGGGTTGTTGGGGCACTACTGACGGACTTCATTAACCTTGGGGTTGTTGGGCACTACTGACGGGCTTCATCAACCTGGAGATTATTGGGGCACTACTGACGGGCTTCATCCACCTGTGGAGTTGTTAGGGCAATACTGATGGGCTTCATCAACCTGAGGATTGTTGGGACACTACTGACGGGCTTCATCAACCTTGGGGTTGTTGGGGCACTATTGACGGGCTTCATCAACCTTGGGGTTGTTGGGAACTACTGACGAACTTCATCAACCATGGAGTTTTTGGGGCACTACTGTCGGGCTTCATCAACCTTGGGGTTGTTGGGGCACTACTGACGGACTTCATTAACCTTGGGGTTGTTGGGCACTACTGACGGGCTTCATCAACCTGGAGATTATTGGGGCACTACTGACGGGCTTCATCCACCTGTGGAGTTGTTAGGGCAATACTGATGGGCTTCATCAACCTGGGAATTGTTGGGACACTACTGACGTGCTTAATCTACTTGGAGATTGTTGGGGCATTACTGACAGGTTTATTCAACCTCATGCTAGATGGGGCACCATTCGTGGGCTTCATAATGCTGGTGGATTATTGGCGCACTACTGACAGCCTTCATAAACCTGTTGGTTGTTGGGGCACTACTGACAGTCTTCATTAACCTTGGGGTTGTTGGGGCAGCACTGACAGCCTTCATAAACCTGTTGGTTGTTGGGGCACTACTGATAGTCTTCATTAACCTTGGGGTTGTTGGGGCAGCACTGACTGGCATTATGAACCTGTGGTTGTTGGGGCAGCACTGACAGGCATTATGAACCTGTTGGTTGTTGGGGCAGCACTGACTGGCATTATGAACCTGTTGGTTGTTGGGGCAGCACTGACAGGCATTATGAACCTGTTGGTTGTTGGGGCAGCACTGACAGGCATTATGAACCTGTTGGTTGTTGGGGCACTACTGACATTCTTCATTAACCTTGGGGTTGTTGGGGCAGCACTGACAGGCATTATGAACCTGGAGGTTGTTGGGGCACTACTGAAAGGCCATATCAACCTGTGGGTTTATTGGGGCACTACTGAAAGGTTATATTAAACTGGAAGTTTTGGGGGCACTACTGACAGGTTTTACCAACCTGGGCACTGTTGAAGCACTACTGACAGGTTTCATCAACCTGTGACTTGCTTGGGCCCCACTGACAGACGTCACGAAACTGTGGGTTGTTGGGGCACTAGTGACAGACTTCATCAACCTTGGGGTTGCCTACATTTAAACCGTGTTTTGTTTTTCTTTCGAGGAAACGATAGCACCGGTATAATAATAACAAATTATCAAAAAATATGCCACTGGTAATAAAAAAAAAACATGAGCACTAACATTACATCGTGTAGACTGTAGTTGATGTTTTGTTATCGTTGTGTTAATATAACTGATGTGTTTCCAAAACAATTGATCTTCTTCCTCTTTTCTCTTTCACTGATACCTAAAAGGTGTCGTGATTTATATCATTTGTTGTTCTTGTGCTGCTCGAATTGTCGGAATTAGTGATTTTCCTTTGTTGTTACGTGTCTCTGTCACTGCATCTATCCATCTTCGTCTGGGTAACAATTGATCACGCGCTAACAAAAGTGAAGCCTTTGTATGAATTGCTGATGTTGAACTTATTGATGTTAGAGTCACCGTCTTACACAGATGTGCTTTGATACGTTTTAATCACTGAGAACTACCTTATATGTTAAGTGTGAAAGAATCAGGGGTAATACTTCAACACACGAACAGCGGCTCACTTTCGATTTATCATCATCGTCATTAAGTACCATGCCTGCTGGCGTAGGTGATCATGTCTTTCCGCAACTTTCGATCTCGACAGTTATTTATCATTTCCGTTGTTGACCTTCTGTCAAGCCATTCTCTTAAGCTGTCTGTTATCGTTTCTCTTTGCTTACCTCTATCTCTTCGTCCCTCGAATGTTCCAGTTGTAACAATATTTATTCCGAGCCGCGATAGCTCAGTGGTTAGTGAAATGGACTACAAAGGACAATAGGTAGGGTTCGATCCCAAAAGAAGGAAATGGAGAAAGTCGACTAAGTCTGTCAGTGGTGTCCCAACGATCCCTAAGTTTAAGGAATTGAAAAAAAAGAAGAATATGCTGAGAAGTATGTGTCCTGTATAAGGGTATAGAAGTAGAATAGGTTCTTTATGAGTCCTAGTAGGCTGATCCACATCCAAGTATACAGAGTCTCTGTCGTTAGTTGGGAACCGCGATAGCTCAGTGGTTAGTGAACTGGACTACAAAGAACAAGAGGTAGGGTTCGATCCCAACCGACGGCTTCCGGTTCACCCAGCCTTTAATGGGTACCGGATTTTTTCAAGGAAAGTAAAGCGGCACGGGTGTAATACCGACCACATTACCCCAAAAAGCATGTGATGAAGGTCTGTAAAATGTATGGTCACTAACACCATATTCCCTATACGCCACTTGGCGTGACTGGGGGGGGGGGGGACTTTACTTTTTCTATTACTGTCGTTAGTTGGCTATGGCTATCGTTAGTTGGCTATGGCTGTCGTTAGTTGGCTATGGCTGTCGTTAGTTGGCTATGGCTATCGTTAGCTGGCTATGGCTGTCGTTAGTTGGCTATGGCTGTCGTTAGCTGGCTATGGCTGTCGTTAGTTGGCTATGGCTGTCGTCAGTTGGCTATGGCTGTCGTCAGTTGGCTATGGCTGTCGTCAGTTGGCTATGGCTGTCGTTAGCTGGCTATGGCTGTCGTTAGTTGGCTATGGCTGTCGTTAGTTGGCTATGGCTGTCGTTAGTTGGCTATGGCTGTCGTTAGTTAGCTATGGCTGTTGTTAGTTGGCTATGGCTGTCGTTAGTTGGCTATGGCTGTCGTTAGTTAGCTATGGCTGTCGTTAGTTGGCTATGGTTGTCGTTAGTTGGCTATGGCTGTCGTTAGTTAGCTATGGCTGTCGTTAGTTGGCTATGGCTGTCGTTAGTTGGCTATGGCTGTCGTTAGTTAGCTATGGCTGTCATTAGTTGGCTATGGTTGTCGTTAGTTGGCTATGACTGTCCTTAGTTGGCTATGGCTGTCGTTAGTTGGCTATGGCTGTCGTTAGTTGGCTATGGCTGTCGCTATTTGGCTATGGCTGTCGTTAGTTGGCTATGGCTGTCGTTAGTTGGCTATGGCTGTTGTTAGTTAGCTATGGCTGTCGTTAGTTGGCTGTCGCTAGTTGGCTATGGCTGACCTACCACCAGTAGTTATTTATGTATGAATGACCTCTCGCTGCTCAATCTGGTCTCGTAGCTTTATAAGAGGCTGGAAGTCCTTGACCTAAATATCACTCACACAGATCCGCATACTCTCAACAAATTAGTCAAGCAAAGAACGCACTTAAACAATGATGGCCCGGTTGTTTAGCATTGCGTGGTTACAAGAACATACAGGAAACACATCATTGCCCATCTTGAGAATGTTGACACCTAAACTATGGTACCAAGTGGGTTGTAGAATGCCTAGTATGATTCATACAATGAGTTAGTCCTGTTGTTGCGGATGTAAGTGTTTGTCACGCCGCCTTCAAACAAAACTCACACCGCCTTGCTTTCTCAACGATGTCTCCATAGCTAATATTTTAAAGTTTTCCACAGCGATGAAAAGGGTGAAATAATGTAGTTATGGGAATCTAGAGTCATACTTGATGCGAGCTAAATGTAAAATGATTGGGACATGAAAATATGAATAAATATTAGCAGTAAGTTACATAAACTGAGGGCATTCATAATTTGTTTAGCGTTCATAGAAAAACTTATGTTTGTTTGTTCCTGCTGAAGGCCTATTGGGCCGAAACGCCGTTCTAATTTGTGTCCATGTATTACGTTAACCATACCGTTTTTTTTTCCTTTTTTAAATATTTGTTTTAATTTCTCCATAGAAAAGCTTTATAGCGTCTATGTGTCTGACTTGAGTGCAGTATCATCTAAATGTAGGTAATGTATGTTCATACAGATTTCACATAAATTTTTTTTTTTTTTTTTTTTTTACATTTTTCCAGTTCTCAATATCAATGTGATGTTAAAATTGCCAGCGGTTCCTATTTTCATTGCTTTTTATTGCTCATACGTATGCCAAAATGCGATGTTTAATCAACTGTTGTCATTACTCAAGCACGAAAACATAAATATGGCCATAAAATCACAGATGACAAATTGTATATTCTTGTTAGACTTACCAAAGGTAAAACACGTCACTTATCTCTAGTAAGAAAGAAAGTGTGAGGTTTCACTTCCAGTAAGGAAAATATGATGTTAATATATCCATTATCTTTCGATAAGAACCAGCACATTATAAGAGTAATATGGTCAACACTACGTCAGTTCGATATATTTTCCCAGAAAAAATATGTGGTGTCCATTTTAAGAAACGGAGTGTGCTTCAAAGTTCAATTGAGTAAATAAAAATCCCACAACAAACCAAGGAGTTGAATCTCGATCTGTTTGGCCAGTAGTGAGTGAAAGACGTTGAAGTTTGTAGCAGGTGGGATTGTTTTACATGGCGTCGTCAGTCGCTGGACACTGCGAGACTTGCTGAGGAGGAGATCTGAGCACCTATGGACATGTTCGGGGTGCAATGATGGTGACCCGCAAATAACTCAATAAATCACTTGTTTCACAGACACTATATACGTAATTTTTAATGTGAATCATGGACAATAGGACAAGTGACAAGAAAATCACTGGAGTCTGTAGAAATGTGGTTTTACAGAAGAATGTTGAGAATACCGATGGACAGCTAAGAAGAGTAATGAAAATGTTCTGAAAGAGGTCAAAGCAAAAAGAGAGCTAATTTCCAATATTAGGGAGAAACAATCATAATTTTTTGGCCATGTAATGAGAAGAGAACAACTGGAATATATTGTAACAACTGGAAAAATTGAGGGACGAAGAGATAGAGGGAAGAGAATGGCTTGACAGAAGGTCAACATCAGAAATGATAAATAACTGTCGAGGTCGAAAGTTGTGGAGAGACATGATCACCTACGCCAGCAGACAAGGTACATGATGATAATGAACAATTGCACATTTCTTGTCTGTTAGCTAGTTAAGCTGTTAAATCCAGTTTTGGCATGGAGTTTCGTGATAGTGACTGTTCTTGACAGCGAGTTTTATCCGTGTATCGTCAACTTGGTGTTTCCCTGCGAAGCAAGCGTCCATAGTAACGTTAACTCGCCTTAGTAGGCGTTTCTACATTTTAAAAAATGGGTTAACAGGAAGTGACATCGATATTCAAGATTTTAAAATACATTTTGGGGGAATCTCTGAAGTGTTTTTGGTTTTTTTTTTTTTTCTGTTCCCCAGCCAGTCACTTTCCTTTGCTGAACTCGGCATGCTACATCTGTTTATGGACAATTGCATCCTCAGCATCATCATCAAGTACCGGGCCTACTGGCGTAGGTGACCATGTCTCTCCACAACTTTCGATCTCGGCAGCTATTTATCATTTCTGTTGTTGACCTTCTGCCAAGCCATTCTCTTAAACTGTCTGTTATTTTTTTTCTCTTTGCTTCCCTCTATCTCTTCGTCCCTCAATTTTTCCAGTTGTTACAATATATTCAAGTTGTTCTCTTCTCATTACACGGCCAAAAACAGATGATTGTTTCTTCCTAATATTGGAAATTAGCTCTCTTTTTGCTTTGACCTCTCTCAGAACATCTTCATTACTCTTCTTAGCTGCCCATGGTACTCTCAACATTCTTCTGTAAAACCACATTTCTGCAGACTCCAGTGATTTTCTAATTTCATACTACACGCCCACAATATGTCGAGTCCTTGGAAACAGACTTTTGTAGAACCAATCTTGACATATGGAAGAGAATTCAGTATAATTGAAGGACAGACATAAAAATCGTTTCAAGCCGCTGTGTGTTGTTTTACTTGGAGAGCTAAAGACAGAACCGATAATATTTTTAAACGGGCTAAGGCAAAGAAGAAGAAAAATAAAAGCATTCTTTCATCATCACAATGAAATATTCATTGGTTGGGCCATACCTTGAGATGGAACAGATGAAATATATCTTAAAACGTGGATAAAATGAAGGAAACTATCTTTACAACACATAGTACCATTGCTGGTGTATGTCGGGGGGGGGGGGGGACGATAGAACACGAGGGATAAAGGCCGCTTGGTCAAGCAGTCGCCACGACGTGTGAGACTCAGGATTTTTATTTGACCCATGATAGAAAAAATCCTTTCTGTCTACCGCGGGCTTCGAACACCGTACGTCAGCTTTTCAGCTAGCGGAACAGTGGTTTTAGCCTCACGACCACGCGCACCTCAATGAAGGAAACGGAGATATGAAAGAAATTAGATTTTTTTTTTTAATTCGTAGAAAGCAGTCAATATAAATGATGTTCAGTTTATAGACATTAAGTTGTGGAGCGGCATGATCACCTAAGCCCGACATGTGACGGTGTTGCTCACTATGACGATGGCGATCTCAGGCCGTTTACAACACCATGTAGATATCGAGACTTCAATGTCTGATACTTGGATCCTGCTGCTTTAGTCTGTGGAGTATGTGCGGAGAACCATATGTAGAAATGGTTAGGGTTTGTGACATGTCTCATTATAGTTACTGCTTATGTCTCACTGGTGTTAAGAAGAGTATTTGTCACTTTGGCACGGTGATCTTCAATTTGGTTGTCAGGTTTTTCTTTCGGCTCCATACATTGTGACGTAGTCTTCAGAAAGTTAAACTGGCTTTGATGATTTTGTTTTTGATTTTCATGGAGATTTTTGATGATTCTTTTGTTGATCTCATTGAGATTGCAGTGATTGTATTGTTTACCTCATAGACGTTTTGTTTTCTGTTGTTGACCTCATAGACATTTTGTTGATTCTGTTGTTGACCTCATAAACATTTTGTTGATTCTGTTGTTGACCTAATAGACGTTTTTGGTGATTCTGTTGTTGATATTATAGACGTTTTGACGATTCTGTTCATGACCTCATAGACGTTTTTGATTATTCTGTTGTTGACCGTATATACTTTTTGGTGATTCTGTTGTTGACCTTATAGACTTTTTGATGATTCTGTTGTTGACCGTATATACTTTTTGTTGATTCTGTTGTTGACCTTATAGACTTTTTGGTGATTCTGTTTTTGACCTTACAGACTTTTTTTTATTCTGTTGTTGACCTTATAGACTTTTTGATGATTCTGTTGTTGGTCTTATAGACTTTTTGGTGATTCTGTTGTTGACCTTATAGACTTTTTGATGATTCTGTTGTTGACCTTATAGACTTTTTGGTGATTTTGTTGTTGATCTTATAGACTTTTTGGTGATTCTGTTGTTGACCTTATAGACTTTTTGGTGATTCTGTTGTTGATCTTATAGACTTTTGGTGATTCTGTTGTTGACCGTATAAACTTTTTGGTGATTCTGTTGTTGATCTTATAGACTTTTGGTGATTCTGTTGTTGACCTTATAGCCTTTTTGATGATTCTGTTGTTGATCTCATAGATATTTTGTGTTCTGTTATTGACCTAATATAAGTTTTATGCTCTCTTGTTGACATCATAGACCTTTTGTGTTCTTTTGTTGACCTGACACAAGTTGAATGCTCTCTTGTTGACGTCATAGACCTTATGTTTTCTGTTGTTAACCTCATAGACGTATTGGTGATTCTGTTGTTAATCTCATAGATGCTTTGTTGTTGACGTGCTATAAGTTGTATGCTCTCTTGTTGGCATCCTATACCTTTTGTGTTCTCTTGTTGATCTCATAGAGTTTTTTGCTCTGTAGACGAAATAAGTGAAGCTGTCCACTGATAGAAAACTCGTATTCCTAACTTTGATGTCTGGATCTCTGTCTTGCATTATTTTAGTTGAATCATAACCTAGGTTTTGCTAGTGTTAATATTGAAAACGAATCCCTAATAAGCATCTGAATGTCCACAAATGAGGGTTTGCATATATGTAATGAGGTACTGCCGTCAAGAAGTACCAGATCGGAGACGGATGTTGCCTTCACATTGATATAGCCATGTCTTTATCTGTACTACACTTTACCCCACACTGTTAAAATAACCTATGTGTAGATAAATATTTTGATGAAAGAACACTTTGATAGAATAATATTCTGACAGACAATATGCAGGACAAATTAAAAAAATATTAGATATTGAAAAAAAAACGGTATGATTTTAAAGCTTTACATAACAAGAGAACAACACAAACCAGAACGACGTTTCGGCTCAATAGGCCTTCAGCAGGAACAAACATGCACCACACATACAAATATGTATTTAAAATAAAAAGAATAATAAATTATATATATATATATATATATATATATATATATATATATATATATATATATATATATATATATAATTTCAAACGAGAAGAAGAAATAAAAGGAAAATCGAAAATTAAGTCTTCCCTGTATGATCTTATGTGTAAGAATCTTAGTGCGCACGGGACAATATACAACATGCATGTCAGTATCGTATCTTTTTATAACTTGATGCACTTATACGCTACTAAATGTAATAGTTACTATATCCGAATTCATGATTCAAGATAGACGAATGAGGCATAGTTAAATATGTTATACGGATCCTGCCTCAAGTGTTAACAAGATAAAACATGATACCAACACAGTGACAACTGGGCACTCTCTTGAATTCCTACATTGTATATCACAAGTCAAAAATAGGGAGTGGGGTGGGGAAGACAAAGAGATGGAGAGAGAGGGAGAGAAAGAAAAGGAGAGAGATTAGATCACTATAAAGTATAAAGCATGAGTTTAAAATAAGGACTGCGTGCTGGGTTTGTGACCCACAGTTCGTCCATTCCCCATCATAATTGCCCCGGTTAAAGCAAATGTACTCCTAAAAGTAATGATGAGCAAATTAATATGCATGACTGCGATGAGTTAAGATAAAGTACACAAAAAATATGTAGTGTGGCAGCTGTAAAGCATAAAGATAAACGTCATAGATATTTGTCATAGTACAACGAGATACTTCTTCAGATAACACAAATGATACAAACTGAAATACTTAACGAATGTAAGATGTAGAAGAGCATTTGATACCATCTGGATTGTCAAATGTGCTGGAAATGTGTAAAATAGTAGTGGGAATAAATAAGAAAACAACATTGTGGCACGTTATAGTCGAAGTACATACAATAAGAAAACAACATTGTGGCACGTTATAGTCGAAGTACATGCAATAAGAAAACTAACAATAAAATGTTTCATTTGTGTGTTGATAAGTCAGGCTTGAACAATCCAACGCTTCGATGCAGGAGATTTTCATCAGGTGACATAAAGTGAACTTTTAAATTAAAAAGACAATAAAAGAACGAATGTCTCGCCAGTTAAACGATTTTATGATTAGAAATGTAGTTTCTTTAGTCTTGTCTTATCCACAAAGTTGAAAAACCATATTGTTGGTTCTTGTATTGCAAAAAGTAAAAAGTAAGTACCTGGTTCACCTGAAGATGGTTTATTTTTGAAGATGTGCTTCTTTTGAAGATGTTATTTTGAAGGAGAGTAATCTACTTTATTTTGAATATCCGAAGCTCATCTATTTTGATGTTTATCTTGAATGTGTTCTTCTTCTTGGTTGTTTATAATCCGAAGCATCATTCTGTCCTCCTTGTTTGTCTACTTTATTTCTTTTCTCGTTTCACACGTGTACCATCTGCGTCATTTTCTATTGCAACCCACACTCATTACCATTAACAAGATCTATTCTTCTTATTTCATTCTCTCGTCCCTACAACTAATCTAATCTTTTCTATCTTTGTGGCCGTTATCCTACTTTGGTACGTTCCCATTGAACGCACCATCCTAATCTATCTATCCCTATCTATCGGCCTATTTACACTGTATTCTTCTGGTTCATCTGCTGATCTCTAACTGTTCAATCTGTCGCTCTTATGCTTCCGTTGCGACCGCAGCTCTTGGGCTTCCAATACTACTTCGCTTGGATTCCCATTGAGGCTATCTCTGAGTCTACTATCTCTAAGTCTACTATCTCTGAGTCTACTATCTCTGAGTCTACTATCTCTAAGTCTACTATCTCTAAGTCTACTATCTCTGAGTCTACTATCTCTGAGTCTACTATCTCTGAGTCTACTATCTCTAAGTCTACTATCTCTAAGTCTACTATCTCTGAGTCTACTATCGCTAAGTCTACTATCTCTGAGTCTACTATCGCTAAGTCTACTATCTCTGAGTCTACTATCTCTGAGTCTACTATCGCTAAGTCTACTATCTCTGAGTCTACTATCTCTGAGTCTACTATCTCTAAGTCTACTATCTCTAAGTCTACTATCTCTGAGTCTACTATCGCTAAGTCTACTATCTCTGAGTCTACTATCGCTAAGTCTACTATCTCTAAGTCTACTATCTCTGAGTCTACTATCGCTAAGTCTACTATCTCTGAGTCTACTATCTCTAAGTCTACTATCTCTAAGTCTACTATCTCTGAGTCTACTATCTCTGAGTCTACTATCTCTGAGTCTACTATCTCTAAGTCTACTATCTCTAAGTCTACTATCTCTGAGTCTACTTCTGTGCTTCCTTCAGTTGCCAATCTATATCTCTGTCTGTCCTCTCTTTTCTGCTGCCAAGCTCTAACTTCGTCTGTTGTGTTTTATCTCTACATCTTTTCTCTTCGGCTGTTGATCTCTAAGTGATGCGTTTCTTCGGTTGCTTACGACTGTCTATCTGTTCTCTAAGACTGCCAAACTCCAACTGAATTTCCACTCTGTCCTCAGCTACATGTCTGTTCTCTAAGACTGCCAAACTCCAACTGAATTTCCACTCTGTCCTCAGCTACATGTCTGTTCTCTAAGACTGCCAAACTCCAACTGAATTTCCACTCTATCCTCAGCTACATGTCTGTTCTCTAAGACTGCCAAACTCCAACTGAATTTCCACTATGTCCTCAGCTACATGTCTGTTCTCTAAGACTGCCAAACTCCAACTGAATTTCCACTATGTCCTCAGCTACATGTCTGTTCTCTAAGACTGCCAAACTCCAACTGAATTTCCACTCTGTCTTCAGCTACATGTCTGTTCTCTAAGACTGCCAAACTCCAACTGAATTTCCACTATGTCCTCAGCTACATGTCTGTTCTCTAAGACTGCCAAACTCCAACTGAATTTCCACTCTGTCTTCAGCTACATGTCTGTTCTCTAAGACTGCCAAACTCCCACTGAATTTCCACTATGTCCTCAGCTACCTGTCTGTTCTCTAAGACTGCCAAACTCCAACTGAATTTCCACTCTGTCTTCAGCTACATGTCTGTTCTCTAAGACTGCCAAACTCCAATTGAATTTCCACTCTGTTCTCAGCTACATGTCTGTTCTCTAAGACTGCCAAACTCCTACTGAATTTCCACTCTGTCCTCAACTACATGTCTGTTCTCTAAGACTGCCAAACTCCAACTGAATTTCCACTCTGTCCTCAACTACATGTCTGTTCTCTAAGACTGCCAAACTCCAACTGAATTTCCACTCTGTCCTCAACTACATGTCTGTTCTCTAAGACTGCCAAACTCCCACTGAAATTCCACTATGTCCTCAGCTACATGTCTGTTCTCTAAGACTGCCAAACTCCCACTGAATTTCCACTATGTCCTCAGCTACATGTCTGTTCTCTAAGACTGCCAAACTCCAACTGAATTTCCTTCGTTGTCCTTTGCAACCGCCCCTCTATCTCCACGTCATGAACTCTCTTCCACGTCATTTCTCCTTCTGTATATGTTTGTGCTCAATTTATACTTCCCCATCCTTCATCTCTTGGTGTGCAATTCCCCGCTACACAATTCCCCGCTATTACATACAATCATCTATACATTCTCTGCTATACATTCGCCCCTAACATGCGTTAGTCGTTGCCATAACTAACGACTATTTACCTCTAACTATACATTCCCTGATATACACCGCATTCAAAAAAGTGATAAGCGGTAGGTCTTTTACTCATAAACAATATAGTTTAATACTGTCAACATATTTCATGTTTGTACAGTGCTTTCTAAATACTCGAACAGTGCTTCTGAAACTGAGTAATGCAGATAACTCTGTGTTTCTTCCTCTTTTTTTCAACTCCCTTAGGAGCATAGGTCTTTAATAAATACTTTAAGCTCCCTGTGGAGCAGAGGTCCTCAACAAATACTTTAAGCTCCCTGTGGAGCAGAGGTCATCAACAAATTCTGTTAGCCCACTGTGGAACATAGGTCTTCAACAAATACTTTTAGACTCCCTGTGGAGCATATAAAAAAAAAAGTAAAGTACCCCCGTCACGCCAAGTGGTGTATAGGGAATATGATGCTAGTGACCATACATTTTACAGACCTTCAGCACATGATTTTTGGGTTAATGTGGTCGGTATTACGCCCGTGTCGCTTTACTTTCCTAGAAAAAATCCGGTACCTATTTAAGGCTGGATGAACCCGGAAGCCGTTGGTTGGGATCGAACCCTACCTCTTGTCCATTGTAGTCCAGTTCACTAACCACTGAGCTATCGCGGTTCCCCCTGTGGAGCAAATGTCGTATCTATTAATTCCCTGTGGAGCATAAGTCTTCAACAAATACTTTCAGCTCCCTGTGGAACATAGGCCTTCAACATATACTTTCAGCTACCTGTGGAGCATAGGTCTTCAAGAAATACTTTTAGCTCCCTGTGGAGCAGAGGTCCTCAACAAATAATTTCCAAGCCATTCTGTTTCTTGCCATTCTTTTATGATCATTCCATGTCTTCCCCATCATCTTCATCTCTGTTTCCATCTGTCTTCTCCAAGAATATTTTGGTCTTCCTCTTTGTCTTTTTCCATGGCGATTAAAAAAAAAATGGCATGTACACTTAGTTTCCTGCCGCTGTGTGTGGCCAATCCAGCGTCATCGCCGTCCATGTATCTCTTATCCACTGGTATTTGACTGGTATTTTTCCTTAATTAGACATTAGTGATTTTGTCCTGCCATTTCCGACATTTTATTCTGCGGAAGCATCCATTAATGTGGTCCTGTATCTTCATGATTCTGTCATTTTTGTTGTTCTCTATGTTTCACCTTTCAGCGTGGAGGGTATATATAAATATAACCTGCAGTCTTTTGCTGGTCTATTGAATTCTACTGCTGTTCTGTTTCTAAGTGTTTCTAATAATAAAAATCAATCCATACTTTTCGTGATCGACTCTTGAATCTGGTGTTCTCGTAACCGTTATTAAAAACCCGTTGTGTTGTGCTTTTATCTGTATGTCTTATCACGTGGCTAAGCCATTTTATCTGTTGGTTTATTACGTATTCTATGGAGGGATTTATTCCTAACTTTCTACTCAGTTCCACAATTCTGATCGTATCTCTCAAGCTGTTTCCTGTTCTGCGTCTAACACATTTCATCTCGGTAATGCTTATTTATTTTTTGTTCTTTAGTATAACGTCCTGGTCTGGCATTGGTTGCACAACGTTGAGATGAAGATTGTGCTGTAGATCGTCCGTTTTGCCTGTAGTGTTATTTCCTTGCTAGTCTGCACTGGCTATAGTCGTCCTATAATTGTAAAAGCTTTGTTGCATCTTGAGTCTACTTCTGCTACTTGTGAATTGCCATTTGTCACTAGACTTCCTAGATATTTCAACTCATCCACTTGTTTTAATTGTGTGCCGTCTATCGTTATGTTGATGCTATGTTACTCTTTTTTCGATATTCATAACTTCTGCCTTGCTGGTGTTGATTTTCATGTGGTATTGGGTGCCGGTGTTATTAAGTTTATTGAAGTGTTCTTCTGTGTCTTCTATATGTTTCGCCATCGTTTATTTGAAATAACCTGCGTTAGAACTTATTCGATTTCCTTTGCTTTGAGTTGTCCTTTGCCTTACAGCGTCGAGTAGAAATTAAATTGTCGCGAAAAGATTCAACGGTGAGTTCATGGTACAATGTATGGTGTTTCACATTGCACTAATCCCCACTTTGGAGGTCTTGCGTTTCTTAATAAATTATTGTATCTAGCTGTTCATGCTTGTTACTATGTGCTGTGCGCTAATAAATATTATTATTATTATTATTATTATTATATATATATATATATATATATATATATATATATATATATATATATATATATAACCAAATATAATGTGTCGCATCACATCCTTCTTCTGCATTCATTTAACGACAACTCCTTTTCATCCTCCGTCCTTAAATGTTGTGCTGTGTTTACAGAGCTGCAGTGGTTTCATTCGGCCTAGTACATCCGACTTTAGCATGGCATTTTTTTTACAAATACAGCCTTTGCTAAATCGGTGCTAAATCAATTCCTACACATTTGGTCAGACCGGTATATCTATTACAGGAGTCACTGCTGAGAGATTGAAATGACTCAGCTGTTGCCGCTGATCCTGATGCAGCTAGTCGACTATAAGTCACTGACCACTTTTAGCACTTGTGCTCTCCAGCGTCGTCGTTTCCAGGAACGACTAAGAGTTATTATATACCATCTTTGTTGGTTTTATTTTGTATGCGTACTGATTCTCTCTTTTTCATATATTACATATTTTTCTTAAAAACTGCATTTTGTTTAATATATATCTATATATATGTTATTGTTATTCTGCAAACCAAAACACAACTCAGACATGCCCACTATATGTCCTTTTAAGGGCGGATTGAGTTATTGAGTTATTTGCGGGTTATCATCATTGCACTCCGAACATATCTATAGGTGCTGAGATCCCCTCCGAAGCAAATCCTACAGCTTCCAGCGACTGAAGACCCCAGTTCTGTGTTGTTTGATCCTGCGTTGGTTGTAAATCCTCTTATACGTCCACTAAGTTTCTCGTTGCTGGCTGTGGCCATCTTAACTCCTATCCTTTCCATCCGAATAATTGACCTGGACTCATGGTTGTCGAAGTCTTGTGTTCTTCCCACATCTCGGAGAGCATTCATTTCCGCCCGATACATTGGTCACATGTATTTTTGACTTCTGCAATGATTCTGTCCGTTGCATGCTTACAGATCCCGCCTCCACTCTTCGTGTCATGCTCATCGAATCACTCAGTATGCAAACATACAGGGGCGGATGACGAAGTGATTGGGTGAACGCAAGGAAGCTAGCTATCAATAACCGTCCAGGCAACCACCTATGACATCTCTATGAATATTGCGTTTCGTGTTTGCTGTTCAGCCTACTAACGAAACAGGGGACAAAGCAAAGAACTGCTGTGCTGCGGTAGAGCTGGTGAGCGTGGAACGAGGTGAATGCATTGTATTGTGAACAAAACAATGTTTCGGCGTACATACGGCTTTCTTCTGGCAATAAGATCAACACAAGGACTCACAGAAATGAGAAATATTATCCCATTATACAAAATGACAAACTATGTATATATGTAATAACTCCATCGCCATCATACAGCATAACAATAAACAGAACAAATCTAAAACAAGTGCAATGTTTGAAATACTTGGGCACAATAATAACATCATATGGGAGATGCAACACAAAAATAAAAAGCAGAATAACTCAGGTCAAAATTGCATTTCAGAAAATGAAAAATATCTTATGTAACAAATCTATGTCAATAGAAATGAGAAAGATAAATATGGGGGTGCTATATAGAATCAAATCTGACATATGGAAGCGAATCATGGACAGTAGACAAACAAATGAAAAGACGATTAGAGGCCACAGAGATGGGATTTCTCAGAAGAATTGTGAAAGTTCCCTGGACAGCTAAAAAGACGAATGAGGAAGTTCTCAAAGAAGCCAACACAAAAAGGGAAGTCACAAAAAACATCAGAAAGAAACAATCAACATTATTGGGACACGTCATGAGAAGAGGAAAGTTTGATTACTTGGTTACAACTGGCAAAATAAAAGGAAAGAGAAATCATGGACGACAAAGAGAGAAAATACTGGATAACTTGGTGTCATGGCATGGAAAACAGTCAACAACAGAACTAATACGATGCACTGTATATAGAAGATTGGGGAAGGACATGATCGCCTACGCCAACCGGTATGGTACATGATGATGATCTGTCTATCTATCTATCTATCTATCTATCTATCTATCTATCTATCTATCTATCTATCTATCTATCTATCTATCTCTATCTATCTATCTATCTATCTATCTATCTATCTATCTATCTATCTATCTATCTATCTATCTATCTATCTATCTATCTATCTATCTACCTATCTATCTATCTATCTATCTATCTATCTATCTATCTATCTATCTATCTATCTATCTATCTATCTATCTATCTATCTATCTATCTATCTATCTATCTATCTATCTATCTATCTATCTATCTATCTATCTATCTATCTATCTCTATCTATCTATCTATCTATCTATCTATCTATCTATCTATCTATCTATCTATCTATCTATCTATCTATCTATCTATCTATCTATCTATCTATCTATCTATCTATCTATCTATCTATATATATATATATCTATATATATATATATATATATATATATATATATATATATATATAAATACACTTTGCGCATTCAAAAAGTAATGCACCACATCGATTTTCTCGAGAACCACTAATTCAAAAAGTATGAGATTGTCACACGGTATATATGGATATGTCATGTACACATTGGTGCCATTCAACAAAATTTTCATCCCTTTGTACAGCGTTACGCCAGCGCGCATCAAGTGCAAATATTCCTAGCCTGTACCAGTCTTTGTCCTGATGATGTCGTCATATCTTCGCTTCGTGAATCACTTCATTATCTTCAAACCTTGTTCCACGGAGGCCATCTTTAAGTGGACCAAAGAGATGAAAATCAGAGGGTGCCAAATCATGGCTGTATGTGGATGGAGGATTACAGTCCGAGCCAATCTAGTGATTGCTTCCCGTGTTGCCAGACCTGTGTGAGACGCGCATTGTTGTGGAGAAGCAGGTCTGCTGGATGCTTATGAGGCTGAACTGTGAGAAAACGTTCATTGAATTTGTTCGATGTCTTAAAGAAAAAGGTAAAGTAAAGGTAAAGTAAAGGTAAAATAAAGGTAAAGTAAAGGTAAAGTAAAGGTAAAGTAAAGGTAAAGTAAAGGTAAAATAAGAGACTTGAATCGACGTCTTAGAGGGACGCGAGTTTTCACCCATATGTGCTCGGCCGCCTATCCAGAAGTGTTCGGAGACTTCTGGATAGTATCGCTTCAAGTATCCAGAACTCACGATGCGAGGCGGCATTCTTCACCTTCCCAGAGTAAAACCCTGTCTTAATGTAAGCTTGCGAATTGATTGTCTCTCCTATTAGCATAACATCCACAAGAATTACACCGCCAATGTCTCAAAATACAGTGACCACGACCTTTCCAGCTGAAGGAGGTGTCTTGAATTTCTCTTTTTGTTGTGAATTGCGGAAGATGCTCCATTGACTGTCTTTTTGTCTCAGGTTCAAAATGCTGTTCCCAGGTTACGTCCCTGTAACAATCTTAGCCATAAGGTTCTCTCCATCAACATTGAAACGCTCCAACAGTTCAGAAGAAATTGCTGTTCTTTGCAATCGGTGCTCATTTGTGAGATTTCGTGGAACCCATATTGCACACACCTTAGAGAATTCGATAGTTTTTTATAACTACATTTGCACTACCAATGCCGACTGACAAGTTTACGGCAGGTTGTTGAGTAGTGATGCGCCTATTAGCAAGAATAATACCCTCAGTGCATTTCAACATCTCTGCATTGGTGGCTGCAGCAAGCTGTCCACAGCGTGGCTGATCAAGAAGCTTCGTATCTACACTTTTCGATTCTCTTTTTTTCTCTGAACCCAGCGACTTACAGTGTTTCTATGGACTGCAAAACTTCCATACACATCACATAGGCGTTAGTGAATGTTCACACCAGTTTTCTTCTCTAAAACGAGAAATTCTATCACAATTAGACGCTTACAACGCCAAGTTCCTAACAAGCTCCATTTAACGGTTTAATGCAGACGTATTATGTGGCCGATTGTCGTTCAAATTGGTGTACACAATCGACACAAGCCATGTTTAAATTGTGCAAAATTTCATGTTTCTGTGTTTAGTATTAACTGAGAAAACGATGTGGTGCATTACCTTTTGAACGCCCCTCGTATATATATATACCAAAACCTTTTGTACTTAACTTCATCGACTTCAAAAAAGCATTTGATAGTATTCATAGAGATTCTTTGTGGAAAATTCTGAAGCAATATGGTTTACCATCAAAAATCATAAATATTATCAAAGACATGTATGATGGTTACACATGTGCAGTTCGAACAGAGGAAGGACTGAGCGAATGTTTCCCAATAGAAACTGGGGTTAAACAAGGATGTATTTTATCGCCCTTGTTATTTGGAATTGTTATGGACTTCATAATGAAGAAATGCTGCACTGGTAATAAAGGCATCGAATGGATACAAGGAGACCATTTGGAGGACCTCGACTTTGCTGATGACATAGTTCTCATCAGCAGTCAGATAAAAACGATGCAGGAAAACACAAATGAACTATCATCAATAGCCAGCAAAATTGGGCTTGAGGTCAATCATGAAAAGACTAAAGTCATGAAAAGTTTAATTCCAACAAGTGACAAAATATACATGGAAAACAAACCAGTAGAAGAGATCGATCACTTTATCTATCTTGGAAGTCACATTGATCGAGAAGGGGATACGAGCAAAGAAATTAGAATCAGACTGGCTAAAGCAGCAATGTCTTTCAGAAGCCTTGAAAAGTTGTGGAAATCAAAACTCATTAGCACAAACACAAAACTTAGGCTATTCAAATCAAATGTACTATCAACCCTTACGTATGCGTGTGAAAGCTGGAAAACAACAAGAGATATAGAAACAAAGTTGAACGCATTCGAAAATAAATGTCTAAGGAAAATACTTGGTATAGAATGGAACGAATTCAAAACAAACGAGGAAATTAGAGAAATCGCCAATCAACCACTAATATCTTCAGTAATAAAGAAAAGACGATGGTCATACGTTGGACATGTGATGAGAAGAGATAATAATCGAATAGCAAAGCAAGCCCTCATATGGGAAACAACAGGTAAAAGAAAAAGAGGAAGACCCAGGGAGACACTGAGAAGAACATTGATGAGAGAGGCAAGAGCAGCAGGAATCGGCTCCCTCAATGAGATAGAACTGCTTGCACAGAACAGAGACAGATGGCGAGATTTAATAAAATATCTTTAAAAGAAAACTGCTAGAACAAAAATTCATATAGGAGAAGGTGTATCTTGGTCTACGCCCTATGGGCCGGTTACGGCTCGAAAGGTCAATAGATAGATAGATATATATATATATATATATATATATATATATATATATATATAATTTACAATACGCTAGAATTATTAACTTAATAAAATCTGAACGATTTGACATTTCCCTTAATGCATAGAGACAAACCACACACGCTGCAGGCAGACTGAATAAGCCAAACGAAAATGGCATGAAGCTTTCTTCTGGTTATCAGCTGTTGAGCAAGTTCATGCATTTTGCTGAAAAACATCGAATTAACAACACAAGGGTCATTTCGTACACACATTCGTGCATGTGTCTTGAACGTTTTTGAAAAGATTCGTATAAACAAAGCGCTAACAATTGAAGAAGTGTTGAAATAAGTGGCACTTTAATGTTTATCTTTGTTAATTGTTTTAATGAACTAAGTGAGTGTGGTATAGCTTATATGAGTTTACATATGTACTTTTCATGCAGGGTCTAGGTATATGTAAAGTTTGAGATCCGCTCTGTTGGCAGTGTGCACTTTCTAGCCTGACTTTGATGCGACCTTGATGAATCATGTACAAAATTAGGCTAATTACAGCGGTCAGTGTTCTCAGGAGGCTCGGAATATCGGCTGGAATTATGGGTAATGGGGCCATTTTTAATAAACTCGTTTTTATATCGTTATTCTGCCATCAAGATAGCAATGTTTTCACTGATAATGATGGAAAGGTGAAGAATAAACTCGTTGGACCGAAAGCACCGCTGAGAAAGAAAAAAAAAAACAAATATGGGACTGAAATGGTTAGAACAACGATACAACAATTTTAAGGCGATTTTACATTAGAAGGAATCAGTAGTTTAACAGTTCGGCGTAAAATTTCAAATGCATTCATTGAGTCAAAACCAAAATAAACAAAAGAATTTACGAATGTTGGTATTATTTGTAATCATGTTTTGTTTTAATAACTGCAGCTGTCACCTGACTAGATATACTAATAATAAACAAATACTTCAATTTGATTGATATTTCAATCTGAAATGGGGTGGTGTGTAGAGAGTAAAGGTTACCTCTACACTGTGCTAGACGCATGGGTTATATAGTGTTGGTGGCCGTATTTCTTCATTTCTACAGTACATTTGGGGTTATGTGGGCGGAATCACGTCAGGTCTCCTTTATTTTCCAGAGAAAATCTCTGGTATCCATTTTTAGAGACTGGCTGAACCCAGAGCCTGTCGATGAAAAAAAAAAAAAAAATCCGCCACCTCTGGGAATCAAACCTGGACTTTTCTGATCAGGAAGACAGCACTCTAACCACTCTATCACCGAGGTTCCAGGAGGGTGAAGGTAGCGAGGTATTTCATTTACATCCATGAACATTATCGTTTCTGCTTTGTTCGCTAGATGGTTGCTTCTTTACCTCATCTACCAATTTAAAAAAAAACACTCAGCTTTGTTATGTCCTTTGTTTCGAGATTGAAATCTGCGCTACTTCTGATCCAGCATATCCACTTAAGATTTCTTCTCACATGGGTTGCCTTCCTCTTCTAACTCTGCTCCCTTGGCCAGAGTAGTTAGTTTGTTTCCAGGGTTTTCATTAGGATGTGAAGCAGATCTGGTTTACTGATGCGGACACAAATGGTTGTCTATTAGTCAGTAACAGCTTCAGCAATATTTGCTATTTATCCGTCGCTTCGAACCTTTTAGTGCTCCGATTGAGAACGTACAAGTCAGGCAGAGTACAAGCCGTTTTAGACTCCTGCCACCACGAAGCATCTCGTGTGCTAGGTTAAAGTTAAGACGGTCGTGTGCTAAGTTAAAGCTAAGACCGTGTATGCTAGGTTAAAGCTAAGACAGTGGTGTGCTAGGTTGAAGCTAAGACCGTTGTATGCTAGGTTAAAGCTAAGACAGTGGTGTGCTAGGTTAAAGCTAAGACAGCTGTGTGCTAGATCGAAGCTAAGACGGTTGTGTGCTAGGTTAAAGCTAAGACAGTGGTGTGCTAGGTTAAAGCTAAGACAGTTGTGTGCTAGATCGAAGCTAAGACAGTGGTGTGCTAGGTTAAAGCTAAGACCGTTGTATGCTAGGTTAAAGCTAAGACAGTGGTGTGCTAGGTTAAAGCTAAGACAGTGGTGTGCTAGGTTAAAGCTAAGACAGTGGTGTGCTAGGTTAAAGCTAAGACAGTTGTATTCTAGGTTAAATCTAAGACAGTTGTGTGCTAGGTTAAAGCTAAGACAGTTGTATTCTAGGTTAAATCTAAGACAGGTGTGTGCTAGGTTAAAGTTAAGACGGTTGTGTGCTATGTTAAAGCTAAGACGGTCGTGTACTATGTTAAAGCTAAGACGGTCGTGCGCTAGGTTATAGCTAAGACACTTGTGTGCTAGGTTAAAGCTAAGACAGTTGTGTGCTAGGTTAAAGCTAAGACAGTTGTGTGCTAGGTTAAAGCTAACACAGTTGTGTGCTAGGTTAAAGCTAAGACTGTCGTGTACTATGTATAACTGTCGTATGCTAGGTTAAAGCTAAGACAGTTGTGTGCTAGGTTAAAGCTAAGACAGTTGTGTGCTAGGTTAAAGCTAAGACAGGTGTGTGCTAGGTTAAAGCTAAGACAGTCGTGTGCTATGTTAAAGCTAAGACAGCCGTGAGCGACCGGGTTAAGACAGTATATTCGAAGTTCTGAGTAGAATGAGTGTAGTTTGTTTATTCCGAATATAGTAAGCTTTCGAGACCAATACAGCGCGAGATCCAAGCCTGGGAATCATGACCCAGGCAGGTCCACCTTCCCTAGAGTGTCAAAAAGATAAAAGACAGAAACACTAGCTCGGCTGATGTCTTTTTCTGATGATCAGATTGCCTCCTCATGCGATACTCTGTATAAAGTGTTTCCCTCTACCGCAACGTTGATGTGCCAGTACTGAAAAAATGAAGATCATCTATGCAGAAGAAAATAGCTCTTGTTTTTACAAGAGCCCGCTTGTACCACAGTCAAGGAATAGTGGTCCAGTGGTTTGCGCATGTTCTTTTCTAATCAGGTGGGCGTGGTTTCTATTCTCGCCATGGTTCAAAAGATGTTTATATTGGAGAAGTGAGGAAGGGAAGAAGAGCGTGTGCTGTAGAAGAGCACGTTTTGGGAAACCTGTTACCGCCATTCACAGCAGCCACTCACAGCTAATCAAGAAAAATATTTCGCCTCCAAATTGTGCTTCCTGGTTAAATATACGTCAAAACCAACTAGCTAAAAATAATGTGGGGTCACCGTAGTCTCAGCAGTCATGTGGTCATGTTGATATAGAAGACCTATTATTGCAGTATCTCTTTGATGAACAACATCCAGTATCTCCAGGAGAACCCGAGAAACCAAGATAGACACTGCAGCCCTCGTCATATTATCGCAAGGGATGAAAGAGCTAACAGCTTGGGCCAAACCTGTCCACGTGACATTACGATCATCATGGAAGAGGTAGAGTGCATTAAAAAAAAAAGATAAACACATAATTCTACACAACATGATTACCGCACCGGTGGATTTTATCTTTATTCTTAAAACCTCAATAAAAATATAAAACAACATACATGCATACACACACATACACACACACACAGAGAGAGAGAGAGAGAGAGAGAGAGAGAGAGAGAGAGAGGACAACTGTAAGTGGAAACATTAATTTTAGAGTTTATTATTTAAAAAAATAATTTTTTATTATTCCTAGGTGGTGATGGAGCGCAATATTCAGCAACTTAAATGATTTCTGGGTGGTGATGGAGCGCAATCTTCAGCAACTTAAATGATTCCTAGGTGGTGATAGAACGCAATCTTCAGCAACTTAAATGATTCCTAGGTGGTGATGGAGCGCAATCTTCAGCAACTTAAATGATTCCTAAGTGGTGATAGAACGCAATCTTCAGCAACTTAAATGATTCCTATGTGGTGATGGAGCGCAATCTTCAGCAACTTAAATGATTCCTAGGTGGTGATAGAACGCAATCTTCAGCAACTTAAATGATTCCTAGGTGGTGATAGAACGCAATCTTCAGCAACTTAAATGATTCCTAGGTGGTGATAGAACGCAATCTTCAGCAACTTAAATGATTCCTAGGTGGTGATAGAACGCAATCTTCAGCAACTTAAATGATTCCTAGGTGGTGATAGAACGCAATCTTCAGCAACTTAAATGATTCCTAGGTGGCGATAGAACGCAATCTTCAGCAACTTAAATGATTCCTACGTGGTGATAGAACGCAATCTTCAGCAACTTAAATGATTCCTAGGTGGCGATAGAACGCAATCTTCAGCAACTTAAAAGCGATGAAGAAAAATAAATGTTAAAGTTATCGAGAAGGTTCAGATGACTTTGTTTTAATAATAATCACTGTCACTCAAATAGCTTTCAAACTTTAATACAATTTGTGTCTAAACATTTAGCAAAAACCAAAAATATCTTATTTGAATTCATGTTATTTGATCAAACGAACTTCATCTGCCCTCCCGTTGCTTTCATAAAAGCGACGCCATGATAAAAGAATAAATATAATATTTACTTCGTTTTTCACTGTTGCTTCTGAGGCAGTGTTTCGACAAAGACTTAAACAAAACACGATTCCTATAATAAAATAAAATGTCAAGGGTTCATACAAATGTGGAAGTCTTATGAGCAAAGAATCATCTTCCAAGCGAAATCCAAAAGAATTAACAAAATCCAGATGCCATATCTTATCACTGACACTCAACGTTTGCGGTCGTAGGATGTCTGGAATAGATGAACATTTTCCTTCCACACAAAGTCAATTCATAGATTGTAAATGTCTTCGTATCACGTTTCGCTTTAATTTTCTTTCCTCCTCTCTTTTTCATGCTACATTTACCAATCGTTTAAATGATCCATGTGTTAGTGTAACTCGTTTGATTTTCCAAAGTGCAGATACAGTTAAATGACGTCATACAGTCTGCATACATAGGTGTGAAGTTGTTGATACCTTACATTAATGCAACCTTCAGCTTTCAAATGATCAAGACACTACTTTTCAGCTTTTTCTTATCGTCATACAATTATATCAGTTGAGAGGGATGTTCATTAAGATCAAAGATAAAGAAATAAAACAAGTAGAGGAATTCAAGTATTTAGGCACAATGTTCACAGAAGATGGAAAACTAGACAGTGAAATTGACATGAGAATACAAAAAGCAAATACTGTCACTTACCAGCTTTCACCATTGCTAAGACATCCAAACATTTCTATGCCAGCTAAACAACAAATGATAAATAGCATTTTCATACCAACTTTGTGCTATGAAAATCAAACATGAACCCTTTCTAAATCACATTTAAGAAAGATCAATACATGTGAGATGCGATGCTTGAGAACAGTAACAAACAACACAAGAAGAGATAGAATACCAAATGAAACCATAAGAAAAATAGTAGGAACAAAACCCTGCCAGGAATATATAGAACAACAATAACTTAAATGGTTTGGCCAGCTGGTCAGATTGAATCCTTATCAATTATCATGAAGGGTCAGATTGAATCCTTATCAATTACCATGAAGGGCCGTATTCTTGAGAATCCTTATCAATTACCATGATTCTCAAGAATATATGGAAAAAGACCAAGAAGTAGACCCAGAAGAAGATGGATAGATGCAGTGACAAAGACATGTAATAACAAAAGAAAGTCACTAATTCAGACAGTTCGAGCAGTTCAAGAACGACAAATGATATATACCACGACACCTTTTAGGTATCAGTGAAAAGAGAAAAGAAGAAGAGAGGGATGTTGCCTAAACTGGAGAGAACAACATGTAGAACAGTAGAAAACATCGCATACCAGGTAGTTTCATCTGTTTATTGTTTCATGTCTTCGTATTTGTTGAGAAGAAGATCTAAGATCTTGTAGACAGTTGTTTGATTAGCTATGACAACTAACTATGTATACATTAAAAGGAGATGCTATTTATTTTAAAATGAATAGGTTTAGGTGGCAACTTTTTTTCCTTTACGACAAAGATTCCTAACCAGTACAGCATCACTAACCAGTCAATCATCACTAACCAGTCAATCATCACTAACCAGTACAGCATCACTAACCAGTTTATCATCAATAACCAGTCAATCATCACTAACCAGTACAGCATCACTAACCAGTCAATCATCACTAACCAGTACAGCATTACTAACCAGTCAATCATCACTAACCAGTACAGCATCACTAACCAGTCAATCATCACTAACAAGTATATCATCACTAACCAGTATATCATCAATAACCAGTCTACCATTACTAACCAGTTTATCATCACTAAGCAGTGTATCATCACTAACCAGTACACCATCACTAACCAGTTTATCATCACTAAGCAGTTTATCATCACTAACAAGTATATCATCACTAACCAGTATATCATCAACAACCAGTCTACCATTACTAACCAGTTTATTATCACTAACAAGTATATCATCACTAACAAGTATATCATCAATAACCAGTATACCATCGCTAACCAGTTTATCATCGCTAACCACTATACAATCACTAACCAGTTTATCATCACTAACCAGAATACCATCACTAACCAGTTTATCATCACTTACCAGTATATTATCACTAACCAGTATACCATCACTAACCCGAATATTATCACTAACTGGTAAATCATTACTAACCAGAATATCATCACTAACCAGTATATCATTACTAACCAGAATATCATCACTAAAAAGTGCATCACCACTAACCAGTATATCATTACTAACCAGAATATCATCACTTAAAAGTACATCATTACTAACCAGTTTATCATAGCTAATCAGTATATCATCACAAACCAGTATGAGTGTGTTATCATCACCATCTTCCCCATCACCGTCAGATCGCATCTCTATTGTAGAACGGTGCATTCACCACAGCTCGTCTGAACTCCAGATCTCCAACTTCTATTGTCATATTCAAGGTCTCCTTGGTGTTTTGAAACATTTACTTGATCTGCCACTGATGCGTTGTTCAGTAATCATGTCTTCAATATCGTTCTTTCCAACCTGCTGTGTGATGAGTGTATCATCACTAACAAGTATATCCTCAATAATCAGTATATCATCACTGGCAGGTATATCATAGCTGACAAGTATATCATCACTGACAAGTATATCATCGCTAACTGGTACAGCTTCACTGACAAGTATATCATCGCTAACCAGTATATCATCACTAACCAGTATATCATAACTGACAAGTATATCATTAATGACAAGTATACATTACTAACTACTTTATTGTATTCATTTGCAAAAAAAAAAAGTGTTTTGGTTATGGTTATGGAAGGCCCCGGTATCACTGCAAACGAATTAAAATCCATAATTGCTCAACAGCCCGTGCCAGTGGAATTATCCGAATTATTATCTCATCTCCCAAACCAAGAAAGGTAGTTGTAGTCCCCATCGTAGTAGTCTCAGCACACTCCAAAAGACATAAGGCGAAACCGCACAGAAAGTAAACACAGCTATCCGTTCTCCATCATACGATATCGTCATTCATAGTAAACAATTGGAATATCGAAACACGATCAAAACAGATGAAACACACAGCTCACGGTGTGCACAGATCACTTAACTCAGTAGCTCCTGCAACAAGCCGGACTTGGAATATGAGGAAACTGCAACAAGGAACACTTTTCAGACGTTGCCTTCCTGCCTGCCGTTTATCCACCATAATGACCGGAAGTTCACGTCCTCCTGAAATTGCTGATCGTCATTTTTTGTTCTAAATGTATAGCGCTTGATGATGCTAGGACATCACCTTGACTCCAAATCCAAACATATGAAACACAGTTAGTCACCGGACTATCCACGTCGCACATGAAACAACAGACTGTAAGATCTCCCTGCAAGGTGAATTTGTGAAATAATGAATCCCTCCTGACTACATGAACCTTCGGGAGTCACCCCAGTGCTACCAAGTCATGTACGAAACTCCATTCCGCCTTTCACTATTAGCGTACTGCCGGTTTTTTTTTTTTTTCATTGTGTATACGTTGAAATACATGATACGTTTAAATGAAGTTACTTATTACGTCGGCATAGATGGTCACGTGACATAAGCAGTGACAATACAAATTGATTTCCATTCTTTAAAAAAAAATCATTTTGTATGAATCTATCTATCACTAACAAACTTTGTTTCTGTCGTAAAGAAAATTTTAGAGAAAAATACGGTAATGCACCACCAACAAAGCAGTCTGTCTGTAATTGAAGCAGGACATTTTAGAGAAAAATACGGTAATGCACCACCAACAAAGCAGTCTGTCTGTAATTGAAGCAGGACATTTTAGAGAAAAATACAGTAATGCACCACCAATAAAGCAGTCTGTAATTGAAGCAGGACATTTTAGAGAAAAATACGGTAATGCACCACCAATAAAGCAGTCTGTCTGTAATTGAAGCAGGACATTTTAGAGAAAAATACAGTAATGCACCACCAATAAAGCAGTATGTCTGTAATTGAAGCAGGACATTTTAGAGAAAAATACAGTAATACACCACCAATAAAGCAGTCTGTCTGTAATTGAAGCAGGACATTTTAGAACTCCGGAAGTTGTTTAAAGAAACCCTGGAAACCACACAAAAGTGCTGGAAACCACACAAAAGTGCTGGAAACCACACAAAAGTGCTGGAAATCAGCCACAGTAGCAGACTTATCGTGTACGTATCGCTTTAATCGTTGCTTCCTCACCACACCTCCACGCTATTTAAAAACAAATAATTCAAGGGTGAGTTTAGAATGCTACAACAGACTGTGTGGAAATGATAGAAAATGGGTTTTAACAGACTCCTTACAAAAGTTATGAAAACCAAAACAACGCTTCAGAAGCGCTGTTGACAATATTAGCATCGACACGCCCCATCAATTTGAGAATAAAAGTGATTACCATAATTATAGCTGCCGTGCTACAATGGAGCACACACATAACATGTTTAACTTGATGACACAACCTTAAAGAAATCTCACACAAGACCACGTAGAAGACTTAGCTAGAGGTACAATAATTTGGTTCCTGTAATCTATTGTAATATGCAGGTATGCAATGGGTAGAGTCATTGCAAAAGTAAACACTATGTAAGCATGTCCTTAGTCTACGCCCCAGGACATGCGGGAGTACGAGGAAATAAAAGAGCGGACAGGTTGTCTAGATGCCTTATTGTTGAGAACGGTCAACCAATGGATCCGACGGACATCATCAATGCCTCCCGAGATGTCGGAAGGATACAGGACTTCGACAACCATGAGTCCAGGTTACTCATTCGGATGAAAGGGATGGGAGTTAAGGCGGGCACAGCCAGAAATGAGAAACTTAGTGGGCGTGTAAGAAGACTAATTAAGCAACACAGAACTGGAGTTATCAGTCGCTGGACACTGCGGGACTTGCTGTGAAGAGGATCTGAGCACCTATGGACTTGTTCGGAGTGCCATGATGATGACCCGCTAATAACTCAATAATTCAATAACTCAATAATTCAATAACTCAATAATTCAATAACTTAATCTATTGAAAGTTGTATTTCTTTTTAGGGTAATCCCGAATGCCATTTTGTTCAGAGGTGTGGAAAGAACTATGAATCTGTTATTATTTGCAATTCTGAATTAATACTGCTATTACGTTGTTGTTGTTTGTATATGTCAGGCTTTGTATCTCTAGTATGGTCCCGAGGGAATGGATTTCTTGTGATTAATTTTACATCACTTTTTCCTATTTTTTTACAACGCCAGCCGTGTGCACACGTTTCCCCCGCCATACAAGCAGATATTCTCCGATTTCAGTTGTACTCTTTTTTTTTCTTTTAGTTGTCGAAAGTTTTGACTACCTAGAGAGGGCTAGGCATAGAGTCTCACTACCTACAGAGGGCTAGACTTAGAATATCACTACCTAGAGAGGCCTAGACATAGAATCTCACTATCTAGAGACCAAACATGAGGTAGGGTTCGATCCCAATCGACGGCTTTCGGGTTCACCCAGCCTTTAATGGGTACCTGATTTTTTCTGGGAAAGTAAAGCGGCACGGGCGTAATACCGACCACATTGCCCCAAAAACCATGTGCTTAAGGTCTGTAAAATTTATGGTCACTAACACCATATTCCCTATACCCCACTTGGTGTGACGGGGCTACTTTAGTTACTTAGAGACCAGGGTAAAGTGGCGAGATAACTACGGATTTCTTTTTTTTTTTTTTAAAGTCCACCTCCTGTGGCAGGATTCGAAACCGTAACCCTCTTTCTTGTCCAGAGGTCGTCGTCTCTAGACCACCCAGCCCCCCCCCTCATCCCACGATATTGTGTAAATATACATTGTGTACATATACATTGTGTAATTATCAACACGTCCTTTATAATACAATGTATACACACTTTTACACAGCCCTCCTCATGTATATGATAAAACAGTAGCAAATGTTCAGATAAATTATTGGATACCCCAACAAGTTTAAACGCCTTGTTGAGTATTCAGTAAACTAGTTTACGGTTCATTGAAATTTGGTAGCGTAAAACGTATAGTGAATAAATATTTCTATTTCGGTAAATTTGCATTCGATTTCATCTGTGGCAGTTATATACATAAATGTACCATAACTGGTAGCTGTAGCAAGCAGTAGACAGTTTTAACAAAAAATAAAACTCGTACCTTGCAAATGTACTCTAATAAACGTTATGGATATTTGAAGAAACATCTGTTCTTCCATGGCTGTTACTATTTGTATGAGTTTTGTATTCTGTATGTATGGTTTGGCATATGATTATGAATTTCACAAAATAAATACAGAATTTCTGGAAGTTTAAAGTGTTCTCAGGAATCACTGTAAACATAGATTGATATTTGTAGCCTGCAAAGGAGCTTCGGTGGCGAAGTTCTTACATCGTGATCATAAGGATCCGAGTTCACGTCCCAGAAGCGACGAATTTATTTTTCGGTATGACAATGCTCCAGAGGTTCATCCAGCCTCTAAAAATGGTACCAGAGCTTTTTATTTTTTTCTGGGAAGTGATTGAGATTAACCTGGCGAGGTACCGACCACATCAACCAAAAACCTTGACTTTGGTCAAGGAAAATGTTGGCACTAACGCCATATTTTCCCATCCGCCTATGATGATGGGGTTGAAGGGGGCCCGTGTTTTATATGGAATGTCGGATGGTCACAGAAAGAATAACCCATCATATTATTGCCAATGATGCTTCCAAACAAACGCACGGTTCTCACTACCTAGAGACCACTTTACAACAGTTTATAGTTCACACAACAGATTATAGAGTTTATAGTTCATACAACAGATTATACAACAGTTTATAGAGTGTATAGTTCATACAACAGATTATAAAGTTATAGTTCATACAACAGATTATAGAGTTTATAGTTCATACAACAGATTATAGAGTTTATAGTTCATACAACAGATTATAGAGTTTATAGTTCATACAACATATTATAGAGTTTATAGTTCATACAACATATTATAGAGTTTATAGTTCATACAACATATTATAGAGTTTATATTTCATACAACAGATTATACAACAGTTTATAGAGTTTATAGATCACACAACAGATTATACAACAGTTTATAGAGTTTATAGATCACACAACAGTTTATAGAGTTCATAGTGTACACAACATATTATACAACAGTTTATAGAGTTTATAGTTCACACAACAGATTATACAGCAGTTAACTACAAATAATTATTGTCCGTTTCATTTGTGTGCACCGAAGGTTATATTCATCTTTCGGTCTGCCCTTAATAATTTTTTTAAGAGGACCTCGTTGTGTCTATGTTTACAACAAGCTCTGATAGCGGTGCCTGTCGTCCTAACATTGCAAATTCATAGCGAAAATTTGTGTTTTTTACTAGATTGCTTTTCATTTCATACTACTCGCTTTGCAGACTTGTCCGTCTGTTTTCATGAGTCACCTTGTGACTTCGGAGAAGGATCTTGGTCAGATCTGTTTCACTAATCCTGACTCAAGTAGTCAATTAAGAGCAGCTGGTTGCTTTAAGCCCATGTTTTTTTTGGGCGCCTGTGTCCCAGTTATGGTCCTGTAATGTATATTCCCATGAGTTTGTTTTTCATTTTTTTTTTTTTATGCGTTAGTTCTCTTACCTGTCTACAGGCCAGTTTACTGCACAGCTGTTTGATTTCATCTCAAAGTGGCATTTTAGATATAGTCTTGAAAAATAATTAATAACATTTATGGAAGAAGAAAGTGTCATTCCAATCATTCTTAAAAGTGATATTTTATTGAAATGGTTTCAGTTTGTGGCATAAGAAAGCGGTCAATGTTCAGCTCAAGTAAATATTTTTGCATGAATTATATTTTAATAGTTAATATTACTAACAAAAAGGTTAGAGATTGGCAGATATGAGAGCTTTCAGGCTGCAATATTCAAACTTTTAACCATAATGTGTATTTTATTTTCATAATTTCAAGATTCAGCTTCTTCTAATCACTTTGAAATTATAATAGAAGAAGCACGTGCATTTGATCTTTCTGGAAAAATAAAAATGATCAATGAACTAAAGTATCAGAGACAAATAACTGAGTGACAAGTCCATGTCAGGATTACAGTGTGACTTTCTCTCCGCCAACACACTCTCTCAGTCCTTCGTGGTTACGCCACTGATTCCTGGTTCGTTTCATGCTCAGCCGGTGGTCATTTCAGTTTCATTTTTCTGGAAGGAAAACAGGCCAGCATTTGGCGCTCACTCTCTGTGACCTAGTAAAGGTTTTGACAGACAAGGAGCAGCCAAACGGCTCGATGTGAGGAGAGAAAGAACAGGCAGATCTAAGTGCACCTGGTTAAGGTGAGTCACTGACCGTAACAAAGGATTGCTTTAAGAAACAGACGGAATATTTGCTTCCCGCCACGCCATTTTGTCAGTTACGTTTATAGCGGTTTTTTTTTTAAAAACTCATAAGACTGCACAATATGCAAGTCCCCCTCCTTTTCCCTGCATTATCCTCCCACACCACTTCCTTCTTTACAAATATCGTTATCCTCTTGACTTTCCACATGTGCTGTAGATTTTCTTGAGTATAAACAAAGTGTATTATTTGACGGAGCTATTTGTATATATATTTGATTTGAATAATATTTTATTGTGGAATTAATAGGTTACGATCGCCAATAATAGTAATAACAATTATGCAATCATTGATGATAATATTTATGTTATAGCCACTGATTATAAATAATCGTTTGCTTTACAGTCATTATTTTAGAAAATTAAAATAGTTTCACAAATATTATTTTAGTCAGTGGAGCACAATCGCAATAAGTAGTTTTACAATCAATTTTCTTTTTCGTGATTAGATTACAATTAACATTTCTAATAAATAATTTACAGCTATCATTTTACTATTTAAGTTAAAGTCATTGATTATAATAATGTGTTTCTCCATTCAGTATTGAAATTAAAGAAATTTAAATTAAAATGTATTTATTTGGTTTACAAGTATTATTCTCATTTTATAATATAAGTAATTTTTTATGAATTTTTAAAATAAAATATACTATCATGCATTGGATTCCTGCGGAAAAGAAAAAAAAGCCTTCCTGACAAGGAACAGTGGAAATAGATATGAACAGTGTGGGTCAGACTTTGAACACGCTGAAAAGAAATTAAGAGAAAAAGAAGGAGAAAAAGAAGAATAAGAAATGGCTAAGAAATGATTCAAGATACCTGACATCACCTGGACTGAAAGCGGTTAACAACTCATAGCTGACTGTATGCGTCAGGAGCAGCGATCAGCAGCTGGCCAAGATCCTCTTCCACCTTCCGTGGTTGCTTTCAAAAAAGGCTAAACGCATCAATCAAGTGAACCTAGTAGGAGTTGGTAAGGAAAGGCAGCTCTTATTCAGAAGTCCCGTGCAGAAGATGTGTCGGGACGAAGGGCACAGATATCTTAACACAGCGAAGCTACGCCAATTTAACGTTCTGTTAAGGGAGGGCGAGAGAAAGAAAACGTCCAACGTTTATAGCAATAGAAAAAAAATGTATTAAATTGCAGTAATTAAGTACGATAATTATGTTACAATATCCATTTTACAATAGTTATGGCGCAATGATATATAATATAACCTTCACCATCAGTTTGGAAAACGTTACATTCACCACAGCCCGCCTGAAAGAAGCCAGAAGTGGGATGTAATTCGCATTGAAGAATCTTTATCTCTAGCCAGGTCTCCCACTCCTGTTGTAAAGTTCAAGGTCTCTTTGATATCTTCAACCACCTTCGTTCTGGTCTGCCTCTGCCTCGTCTTCAAGGAACCATGTCTTCAATTATTGTTCTTTCCAACCCGCTGTGTCTTTGGACGTGGCCATAGTATTGTAATGTCCTTTTAATGTTTTAATGGTGTGTTTGTGCCAAGTTCTCTCTAATATTTTGGTCTTTTAATGTGATGTTAAATGTTATGTAGAGCCAGTATTAACATATGGATGTGAATCATGGACAATAGGACAACAGACAAGAAAATCAGTGGAGGCTATAGAAATGTGGTTTTACAGCAGAATGGTGAAAACATCATGGACAGCTAAGAAGAGAAATGAAAACGTTCTGAAAGAAGCCAAAGAAAAATTAGAGCTAATTTCCAAAATTAGGAAGAAACAATCATAATCATTTTGACCATGGAATGAGAAGGGAACAGCTGGAATATATTGTGACAACTGTGAAAACTAAGGGACGAAGAGATAGAGGGAAGCAGAGAGAAAAGATACCAGACAGCTTAAGAGAATGGCTTTGCGAAAGGTCAACAACAAAAATATTAAATAACTGTCGAGATCGAAAGTTGTGGAGAGAAATGATCACCTACGCCAGCAGGTCCGGTACTTGATGGTGAATGTGATGTAACTTTTGAGGGAAAAATAATGTACATTAATATAAGGAATTTCCATTAATTTATGATCAATGATAGATGGTGACCTTCAAATGTTGAACTTAAAATATAATACAAAATCATGTCATTTATCCCATTTTACATGTCTACCTATTGACCTGTAACATTACAGAATAAAGACCGCATGCTCAGTGTAGCTGCAACACGGTGTAGAGTTTATAATTCAATTTCGTTTTCATTTTTATTTATTTATCCTATAGACTATCGAACTAGTGTCCAACAGAAGTGGAACCGAGTTAAGTAGATAGATGGGAAAGATGTACATTAGATGGATCCACTCAGCGTAAAACGCACCACAGATTCACTCAGAACATAACAAAAACGTATAATACACCTCCATGTTCTAACTTTCATACCTAAGATTAGCGCCATTGTGCGTGCTCTCGCCAGCCCCACACCCGCCCTCTTTTAAAAGAGTTTTCTAATTTCCCTGTTAGTCATACTTAATACGCCAAACTCCTCATCACCTCGGATGGCAGCACTTCGGCAGTCAGGTAAAGCTGTCACCAAGACCTGAAGCAAGGGACAAGACGCGAGCTTAGAATCGACGCCTGCCAGTGTCCTCCACAAGTCCGCGCATAACGTCTGCAAACGAGCGCTCTTCCATTTTTGGCATTGTTTCTCACGTGACACCTATCGCTCGGAGCGTGTGCATGTGGGGACAAAAAATAAAATAAATACACGTGATTTCGTGAGTCACACAGACCATCATATCCCATTCATAGCGCATCCATTTCTTAATTTTCTCTATCACTTTAATTTTTTACATTTTTTTTTTCAAAATGACAGATTTCCACGAGCCCCTATAGCCGTGATAGAACGCTCACCTTGTGATGCCCAAAATTGGGCACAAGAATACCACGTGACTAAAGTTATTGAAATTATGTTGATAACTCCATCAGCTAAGTGTATCCACATCCAACATAACATTTCTTTTAAACTTATCCCATTATGTTATCTACATTATGTGCTTGTTGTACAATGTCTGTAAATGTGCTTGTTGTACAATGTCTGTAAATGTGCTTGTTGTACAATGTCTGTAAATGTGCTTGTTGTACAATGTGTGTAAATGTGCTTGTTGTACAATGTGTGTAAATGTGCTTGTTGTACAATGTCTGTAAATGTGCTTGTTGTACAATGTCTGTAAATGTGCTTGTTGTACAATGTGTGTAAATGTGCTTGTTGTACAATGTCTGTAAATGTGCTTGTTGTACAATGTCTGTAAATGTGCTTGCTGTACAATGTGTGTAAATGTGCTTGTTGTACAATGTCTGTAAATGTGCTTGTTGTACAACGTCTGTAAATGTGCTTGTTGTACAATGTCTGTAAATGTGCTTGTTGTACAATGTGTGTAAATGTGCTTGTTGTACAATGTGTGTAAATGTGCTTGTTGTACAATGTCTGTAAATGTGCTTGTTGTACAATGTCTGTAAATGTGCTTGTTGTACAATGTCTGTAAATGTGCTTGTTGTACAATGTGTGTAAATGTGCTTGTTGTACAATGTCTGTAAATGTGCTTGTTGTACAATGTCTGTAAATGTGCTTGTTGTACAATGTGTGTAAATGTGCTTGTTGTACAATGTGTGTAAATGTGCTTGTTGTACAATGTCTGTAAATGTGCTTGTTGTACAATGTGTGTAAATGTACTTGCTGTACAAAGTGTGTAAATGTGCTTGTTGTACAATGTATGTAAATGCTGATTTATAGTCAAGAGAGCGTTAGCCATTTTTTTTTTTTAAATTGAAAAGAAAAAATAAATTCCATTTCTATTATTCTTCTGTATCATTTTCTATTCACACTTTCTAAATAAGTTAGATATAATAATAAGGCTAAATAAGTTAGATATAATAATAAGGCTAAATAAGTTAGATATAATAATAAGGCTAAATAAGTTAGATATAATAATAAAGCTAAATAAGTTAGATATAATAATAAGGCTAAATAAGTTAGATATAATAATAAGGCTAAATAAGTTAGATATAATAATAAGGCTAAATAAGTTAGATATAATAATAAGGCTAAATACGTTAGATATAATAATAAGGCTAAATAAGTTAGACATAATAATAAGGCTAAATAAGTTAGATATAATAATAAGGCTAATTAAGTTAGATATAATAATAATAAGGCTAAATAAGTTAGATATAATAATAAGGCTAAATAAATTAGATATAATAATAAAAATGCTAAATAAGTTAGATATAACAATAAGGCTAAATAAGTTAGATATAATAATAAGGCTAAATAAATTAGATATAACAATAAGGCTAAACAAATTAGATATAATAATAATAAGGCTAAATAAGTTAGATATAATAATAAGGCTAAATAAGTTAGATATAATAATAAGGCTAAATAAGTTAGATATAATAATAAGGCTAAATAAGTTAGATATAATAATAAGGCTAAATAAGTTAGATATAATAATAAGGCTAAATAAATTAGATATAATAATAAGGCTAAATAAGGCTTAATAAACCCTAAATAATGTAGTGGAAGAAAGGATCAAAAAAGCTGAAAGCTACTTTGGGAACGTTACTTCCTACTGCATGTGTTGACATGGAACTTGCTGACGTTAAAGAGATATTATTTGATTTAAAACCAATATGATTCAGACAGCGATTAAATACTTTCATATTTTAAGTGGACAAAGGCTATGTCTTGTGATCGTTTCAGAGGTAAGAAAATTCTCAGAAAGTTCTGGATAGATAATGACAACCTGGCGGAGTTCACTGCGGGGTTGGCTTCTGGTTCACTGTCGAGTATGATCATTAAAAAAAAAACTATCTTTACGACACATAGTACCATTGCTAGTGTATGTCGGGGGGGGGGGGACGATAGAACCAGAGGGATAAAGGCCGCTTGGTCAAGCAGTCGCCACGACGTGTGAGGCTCAGGATTTTTATTTCACCCCCGATAGAAACAATCCTTTCTGTCTACCGCGGGCTTCGAACACCATACGCCGGCTTTTCAGCCAGCGAAACAGTGGTTTTAGCCGCACGGCCACGCGCACCTTTCGTGGTCATGAGGTCTATGATCATAGACTGTACAAAAATGGAGTAATTGTGTCGATGCCTTGACGTTTGCTACCTCCTCTGATTTCCCGTAGTTTCTCGCACAAACTAGCAGAATTATTGAGTTATTTGCGGGTCATCATCATTGCACTCCGAACATGAGCATATTTGCGGGTCATCATCATTGCACTCCGAACATTAGCATATTTGCGTTCGCCAGCATTATTATACCTTAGCGAAGTTCCGAATTATTAGTGATTATCACTTTTTCCACACTTTTAACACCACCATCGTGTCCACGTATGTTCCTCGCCATACAGGCAGATATTCTCTGACTTCATATGTACTCTCATTTTTATCGTCGAGTGTTTTAACATTATGAGTCGATATGCCCCATTAAGTGTGCCCGCGCATCGGCCATTTTGATGTATTTTTTTTCGATTTCCAACTGCCAATGTTTCTTTAACGCGCCCAGACTGCACACGGGAATTCCTGTTTCTCGCCGCTATCTGAAAAAGCCTCAACGTCGGATTTCACTTCCACGAGACCAGAGGTAGAGTGTAAAGCCACGAAAAAAAACCCCACAAATTCCATTTTTTTGTTTAAATTTGTGCTACATCCAACAAATTTGCCACAATCTGTGATGAGAATTGAACCCGTGTCTTTCTTGTTCAGAGGAATTTATAGATTCTATAACTCAAGATAGGCAATCACAGTTTATTTCTGCGTTTAAAAATAAATAAAAATTATCCAAACGTATAATATTTCGTCTCTAATTTCTTTAAACGACATAATTGAAATTATAAGCTCGTATTTCATATGTGCCCAATACAATAACTGTTAATAAAAATCTGGCATCACATATTTTTTCTTTGATATTTTTCCTTAATTTCCGTATAAGCAGCTGTTGCGTCACCTCAAACAAACACTGCCATTTCGCAAACATGGCCGTCTCTAACGATACGCCAATTCTTTTAGGTCAATGGGCTAATGACAAACTTGCAACAATTTATCCACTTCCAACAGCATATAAATTACGGTAAAAAAATAAAATTCGATAAACTGTTGAACATAACTAGGCAGGTAAATTCACTGATGACTGTTCTGACAACAGCTGCAAGCTACATCAACGTGTGATGAATTATTTGACCTAACCCAGCACGGGCTTCTTTATCAATGTTTAAATATTGTCCTTGATCTATAATTTGTTGTGTGACATATGTGTGGCTTAATTATTGTTGTAAATTGACTCACCTCACAGCTGAATTAAGTCTCATAGGTTTGACCATATTATATACATATATATATATATATATATATATATATATATATATATATATACATATATAAGTGTGTAGATAATGCGTAATTATTAATTATTACTCTTCTTAAAATTAGCTCAGAAATTGCGCATTTTCGCGTAAATTTATATTACATTTGAAGTATGACTCTATGTTTGTATTTTCCCTCTGAATGTACTTTTATTATTTAAACAAAAAACGTTAATAAAAAAGGACGCACATAGAATAGAGCAATAGGCCGCAATCACCAAACAAGATAGATGTGCCAAAGTTAACTCTCATATTCCACTTCTCAAACGCTGGTATGGATTACTTTCATCTAGTGTACTGGGATTTTTTGTTTTTTTTTTGCTCGCGGAAGAAAAGCCACATGCCCAGCGTAGTCGCTACGAGATGTTTGGATCCGAAATTATATTTATAAGTAAAAGTAAAGTACCCCCGTCACGCCAAGTGGCATATAGGGAATATGGTGTTAGTGACCATAAATTTTACAGAACTTCGGCACATGATTTTTAGAGGTAATGTGGTCGGTATTACGCCCGTGCCGCTTTACTTTCCCAGAAAAAAATCCAGTACCCATTAAAGGCTTGGTGAACCGGAAGCCGCCTATTGGGATCAAATCCTACCTCTTGTCCTTTGTAGTCCAGTTCACTAAATACTGAGCTATCACGGCTCCCAAATTAAATGTTCACAACCCAGATTTAGAAAAAAAAACAACCTAATCGTGATTAGAGCACACACACACACACACACACACACACACACATACATACATACATATATATATATATATATATATATATATATATATATATATATATATATATATACAAGTGTTGCTTTTGTTAGCTGGTGTAAAAGTTTTCCCACAAAATTGTGTGAACCTTTTCACTCCTTCTGACAAACAAAGTGTTATCTTTACCTAGTAAAAAAAAGTAAAGTACCCCCGTCACGCCAAGTGGCGTATAGGGAAATATGGTGTTAGTGACCCTATATTATACAGACTTTCAGCACATGATTTTTGGGGTAATGTGGTCGGTATTACGCCCGTGCTGCTTCACTTTCCCCCGAAAAAAATCTGTTACCCATTTTAAGGCTGGGTGAACCCGGAAGCCGTCGGTTGGGATCGAACCCTACCCTTTGTCCTTTGTAGTCCAGTTGTTTTCTTTACCTACTAGCGGTTATTCAAATCTGAATTCCCGTCTCTCTCATAAAGTCAGCTATTTTAGTGTTTCTCTCAAACAGTTTCTCTTCAGTACTGGTATTTGTAATCCTTACCTCTCCCCCCAAGTTTACATGTTGGTGACAGTATAGTACAGGGATGAGTAACATACGGCCTGCGGCCCTGAACGGTCCGTCAGGCAATTTATACTTATATATTTATAATATAATAATTTATAATTTATATTTATACGCGAGATACTTTTTAGCAACCAGTTTTCTGAATTCTAGCCAACTCATCAGAGACAGAGGAGATCAAACTGCTTTTATTTGCAGATGATCAGGTACTAATACATGAAACAATAGAAGACCTATAAGAACATTTAACTAAACTCAACAGCAGACACAAAATACAACATGAAAATCAATATCAACAAAACAGAAGTCATGAATATCGCAAAATAGCAACAAAACATCAACATAACTATAGAAGGCAGACAACTAAAACAAGTAGAGGAATTCAAATACCTAATAAGTTTGATGTCAATCTACAATTCACAAAGCAGAGATAGACTCAAGATGCATCAAAGCTTGTAAAATCATTGGACAGCTATCACCACTAATGTCCAACAAAGAAACAACTCTACAGGCAAAGCGAACACTATAAATAAAATCTTCATTCCAACGTTGTGCTACCAATGCCAGACCTGGACCCTAGATGCAAGAACAATAAGAAAAATAACCTCTACAGAGATGAAATGTGTTAGACGAATGACAGGAAACAGCCTGGGAGACAAGATTAGAAATGAAGAACTGAGGAAAAAAGCTATGAATAACCCCCGCTATAGAATATATAAAGAAACAACAGTTAAAATGGTTTGGCCACGTGACAAGAGTGATCAAAACACAACACAACGAGCCCTCAATAAGCGTTGTGAGAACACCAGACCCAAGGGTAGACCACGAAAAAGATGGGTCGACGAAATATTAGAAACACTAGGAAACATAACAGCAGAAGAGGCGAACAGAAGAGCAAAAGACTGCTATCTCCCCTCAACGCTGAAAGGCAGATGAGGAAGGAAAGTAGAAGAAGAAGTTTTCTGAAAAATAAGTTGATACAAAATGGACATGTTCTTTCTTGTTTGAGTCTTCTGTAAAACTTTCATTGAAAGGCATTTATGGATTTCTCAACATAGGTTAATGTTACCTATATTAAACGGAGTGTGTATTCGTGTGTATTGAGTATTGTTATTATTGACAAAAAATCAGTACTCGAATTCGTCGACTAATCCCTGGTATGATTTGGCTAATCGCTCAACATCTAATAAAGAAAACTGGCGTTGACGATATATTATTGTTGTTATTATTGTTATTATTATTACTATTATTGTGATTATTATATTAGTTATTTATTCTTAAATATATCAAGCATATGTGCTTTAGCACACTATTATATGGATCTAAAACCTGGACAATATACTCAAATCACAAAAAAAGACTAAATGCCTTCCACATGCGATGTCTCCTCAGAATAATGTACATCAAATGGCAGGACAAAATAACCAACTTAACTGTCCTGCAACGTGCTAAGACCCCAACAATCATGTCGATGTTCAGAAGCCGATGGTTCAGATGGCTAGGGCACGTCCAGCGAATGGAAGAAAAACGCATCCAAAACAAATAATACATCATCATCATCATCGAGTGCCTTATCCGCAACGAAGGTTGGCTACCATGGAGCGCCATTCTGCTCTGTCTCTTGCTTTGATGGTGCAGGTTGTCATAGGCTGATTTGTCCATCTTTTGATGTTACTCGTCCATGTTAGTCTTGGTCTGCCTCTGCCTCTTTTACCTTGTATTTTCCCCTCCAGGACTACTTTTAGTAGGCTGTTGTGTCTTTTAACATGGCCCAAAAATCGCAGTTGTCTTGTATGAACTGTGTTTAGTAGTTCTCTTTTCATTTTTAGTTGTTCTAAGACTTCGTCGTTTGTTTTCTTTTCCTTCCATCCAATTCTACCTATTCTTCTATATATCGACAATTCAAAGGCTTCAATTCTATGTTCTGTTTTCTTGTCTAATGTTCATGTTTCTGCACCATATAGGAATATTGAGAAGATGTAACATTTTGCTATTATTTTTTTAGCCCTAGAGCCGCGATAGCTCAGTGGCTATTGAACTGGACTACAAAGGACAAGGGGTAGGGTTCGATCCCAACGGACGGCTTCCGGGTTCACCCTGCCTTAAATGGGTACCGGATTTTTTTCTGGGAAAGTAAAGCAGCACGGGCGTAATACCGACCACATTACCCCAAAAATCATGTGCTGAAGGTCTGTAAAATATAGGGTCACTAACACCATATTGCCCTATACGCCACTTGGCGTGACGGGGGTACTTTACTTTACTACTTTACCTTCTTCATTTAAAAGTTCCTGCTAGAACGTTGATCTCATCGCATCTCGTCTAAGGACGAGTCCCAGTCTTGCCAGATTTCTCACGTGTTAACCGTTTAATTCCGAAACAGTGCTAGTGATGATTAGAAGCATTATTGATGGAGAATTATCACTCCCCAATTACAGTGTAAAAATAAATATAGAATTTTAAATTGTTTAATACGTACAGGCACCTTCGTCTACTTCCCTGGACATGCTGGAGTTTGAGAAAATGAAAGAGCGGACGGGTTGGCTAGCAGTATTGTTGTTGAAGACTGTCAAACAATGAATCGGGCTGACATCATCAATGCTCTCCGAGATGTGGGAATGCTTACATTGACTCCTCACCACGTTCCCCAGTATGTAGCACAGCGGACAATTACATAATGCTTACATTGACTGCTCACCACGTTCCCCAGTATGTAGCACAGCGGACAACTACATAATGCTTACATTGACTCCTTCACCACGTTCCCCAGTATGTAGCACAACGGACAACTACATAATGCTTACATTGAGTCCTCACCACGTTCCCCAGTATGTAGCACAGCGGACAACTACATAATGCTTACATTGAGTCCTCACCACGTTCCCCAGTATGTAGCACAGCGGACAATTACATAATGCTTACATTGAGTCCTCACCACGTTCCCCAGTATGTAGCACAGCGGACAACTACATAATGCTTACATTGACTCCTCACCATGTTCCCCAGTATGTAGCACAGCGGACAACTACATAATGCTTACATTGAGTCCTCACCACGTTCCCCAGTATGTAGCACAGCGGACAACTACACAATGCTTACATTGAGTCCTCACCACGTTCCCCAGTATGTAGCACAGCGGACAACTACACAATGCTTACATTGAGTCCTCACCACGTTCCACAGTATGTAGCACAGCGGACAAATACATAATGCTTACATTGACTCCTCACCACACTCCCCAGTATGTAGCACAGCGGACAAGTACATAATGCTTACATTGACTCCTCACCACACTCCCCAGTATGTAGCATAGCGGACAAGTACATAATGCTTACATTGACTCCTCACCACACTGCCCAGTATGTAGCACAGCGGACAAGTACATAATGCTTACATTGACTCCTCACCACGCTCCCCAGTATGTAGCACAGCCGACAACTACATAATGCTTACATTGACTGCTCACCACGCTCCCCAGTATGTAGCACAGCCGACAACTACATAATGCTTACATAGACTCCTCACCACGTTCCCCAGTATGTAGCACAGCGGAAAACTACATAATGCTTACATTGAATCCTCACCACGCTCCCCAGTATGTAGCACAGCCGACAACTACATAATGCTTACATTGACTCCTCACCACGCTTCCCAGTATGTAGCACAGCCGACAAGCGCTAGCGAAAGCACTGAAGATGGCTTCAACTCAGATGCACGAACTCAGTAAGACAAGAGTAGACCTTGACTTCAACCTCTCTAGACGCCTACTACGACATGTAGACCTTGACCTCAACCTCTCTAGACGCCTACTACGACATGTAGACTTTGATCTCAACCTTTCTAGACGCCTACTACGACATGTAGACTTTGACCTCAACCTCTCTAGACGCCTACTACGACATGTAGAATTTGACCTCAACCTCTCTAGACGCCTACTACGACATGTAGACCTTGACCTCAACCTCTCTAGACGCCTACTACGACATGTAGACTTTGACCTCAACCTCTCTAGACGCCAACTACGACATGTAGACCTTGACCTCAACCTCTCTAGACGCCAACTACGACATGTAGACCTTGACCTCAACCTCTCTAGACGCCAACTACGACATGTAGACCTTGACCTCAACCTCTCTAGACGCCTACTACGACATGTAGACTTTGACCTCAACCTCTCTAGACGCCAACTACGACATGTAGACCTTGACCTCAACCTCTCTAGACGCCTACTACGACATGTAGACCTTGACCTCAACCTCTCTAGACGCCTACTACGACATCTAGACTTTGACCTCAACCTCTCTAGGCGCCTACTACGACGTGCGCCACAATGGCTCTCTTATTTTCTCCATGACAGTATTCAGGATCACTGTAGCCGCACTGCTCTGATGATTGTCAACTGCTCTAAACCAAGCTCTTTGAGAGGGTGATTGTCATGGTTACCAGTGAAGTCTAAACATTTATTAGGGAGATATAAAAAGCCAAGTAAAGAGTCCACGTCGCGCCAAGTGGCGTATAGGGAATATGGTGTTAGTGACCATAAACTCTACAGACCTTCAGCACATGATTTTTGGGGTAATGTGGTCGGTATTACGCCCGAGCCGCTTTATTTTACCAGAAAAAAAATCCGGTACCCATTTACGGCTGGGTAAACCCGGAAGCCGTCGGTTGGGATCGAACCCTACCTCTTGTCCTTTGTAGTCCAGTTCACTAACCACTGAGCTATCGCGGCTCCATTAGGGAGATATAGTGCCTAAATTTGGACAAATAAGAAAAAAAATATGTTTATGAGAAGAGAATTATTATAAGGCACAATAAAGGAAAAAGTTAATAGCGATACAAGTATATGATAAATAATGGACTATATTTATAGCCTACACGAAATATAAAGCGCCAGTGATTGGCGTGTCTTCTTTTGCTGCTGCATACACATGTTGATATTAATAAGTTCGAAGAAAGCGTTTGTCAGATCAAAGGTCAATGACAACACCATATAGCTAGTCTCTTTATTGTACCGTTAAACGTCAAAAGAGTCTTTTGGGGTGTTTGGGCCCTAGCCAAAATGAACCAAAACATGTTTGCTCTTGGTGAGTCTTCCCTTCAAAGTGAGAGTTCTAGAAGCGACCTGGCGGTGGTGGTTTAGAGCAGGGGCTCAGTAACTGGTTTGATATCTTTATTTACATTGTGATAAATCAATATCTCTTTATTGTACCGTTAAACGTCAATAGAATCTGAGCAGGGGCTCAGTAACTGGTTTGATATCTTTATTTACATTGTGATAAATCAATATCTCTTTATTGTACCGTTAAACGTCAATAGAATCTTTTGTGGTGTCTGGGCCCTAGCCAAAATGAACCAAAACATGTTCTCGGTGAGTCTTCCCTTCAAAGTGAGAGTTCTAGAAGCGACGTGGCGGTGGTGGTTTAGAGCAGGGGCTCAGTAACTGGTTTGATATCTTTATTTACATTGTGATAAATCAATATCTCTTTATTGTACCGTTAAACGTCAATAGAGTCTTTTGGGGTGTCTGGGCCCTAGCCAAAATGAACCAAAACATGTTTGCTCTCGGTGAGTCTTCCCTTCAAAGTGAGAGTTCTAGAAGCGACCTGGCGGTGGTAGTTTAGAGCAGGGGCTCCGTAACTGGTTTGATATCTTTATTTACATTGTGAAAAATCAATATCTTTGTTGTAAACATGAACTTTTAATTAATTTCATACCACATGTTACAAGGCGCGAGGAGAATCCGCGAGAGATAAGGACAGATTGAAGAAAAATATTGATAAATGGATAGACTGAACTGTGAAGGCACATTGTAACATATAGTGAATGGGAATTGTAGCACAAAATAAAGAGACGGAATGAATGAGAGAGATATAAAATAATGAGTAAAGAAGAAATTGTAGATAACTGACAATGTGCTCTTCTTTCTTCCTTCTATCCTACTGCTTGTGTCGCGTAATATCGTCACAGAGAGGGAGAAGAAAGTGGCATTTCCTGGCCTTCACTAGTTGTGTGGCTTGAGTATTTGTTGTCACGAATTTACTTCATGTCTCTTTGATTCCACCTCTCCGTCTCAGTCTAAGTCTTCACTTTGCTCTATAACCTGATGTTTTAATGTTATATTCTCGTGCTAAAGGTTTGGTAGTTTGCATTCCGCTCATTGCCAGTATGCTGGTAAGGTTAATAGATATGGTCAACCATATGTCTCCAATTTGTATTTCTTACTTTATACAATCTAATCGTATTTACAGGTGATCTTATATATTTCGCTTGTGGTTGTTTTACGCTCGTTTCTTTCTTCACATTCTGTCTAACGTTGGTAATAATATGAGTATAAACAATGTTTATATTAATTTCTTTTTGTCTAATATTGGTGCAGTTTTGTGGCTTATCTTATATGCTTTCTGAATTCTGTTTTCTTTCTCTTTATATAATTTTCCGTTGTCGGTAAATGTCTCATTATGTTATGTTATGTTATGATATGATATGATATGATATGTTATGTTATGTTATGTTATGATATATGTTATGTTATGTTATGATATGATATTATACGATATGATATGATATGATGTGATGTGATATGTTATGATAAAATATAATATATGATACGATATGATACGATATGATATGATATGATATGATATGATATGATAAGATATGATAAGATATGATATGATATGTTGCTTTATGTTATGATATGATATGATATGTTGCTTTATGTTATGATATGATATATATGATATATGTTATGATTTATATGATATATATTATGTTATGATATGATATGATTGATATGATATGATATGATATGATATGATATGATATGATATGACATGACATGACATGATATGTTATGTTATGTTATGTTATGTTATGTTATGTTATGTTATGTTATGTTAAGATCAGCATCACTACACTCCAGACACTGAAGAGCTGCGATATTCTCCCCAAAGTAGTAAGAAACTGTGAAGACAAATCTATCCCATGTGCACAAACTCCGTAGCACGGCCAGGGAACGATCTTTGAGTAGATGTTTTTGTTTGACAGTTTTGTCCGGCCAGTTGCCTGCTCTTTTCCACATTTACCTGACAGGTGTTATTTCACGTGAGCGGAGTGCACAAGGTGACCTCCTGTTTTTCCTTTTTCCGAGAGGACTTGACCTATCCAGAGAACTGGGTGGCGTACGGTCAGGAAGAATTCTATTCACAGATTTTTAAAATCCTTACTGCTGGGATTGGAAGCCGAGACATTGAGAAGCTGATGTCTTACCTTGCCTAGATCACCAATATCCTCGCCGGTAGAATGTGCTGTCTAAATATACTTACTCTCTCACGTGATTGAAGAAAGATATTGCTGCCGTTAGCGCTGGGTTGGACTGCGAGTATTTCTGTATTTTCTTGATGAGTAAAAGGAGCCAATAAAGTAATAGAAGATCCGTAATTGAAAGTAGTAAACTGGGGAAGAAAATGAAATATGTGGTCAGAAAAAATGAAGGAATTCATCAAGAGAAATTTTAAAAATATAAGAGAAGAAGAACAAACATGTAAAATAGGAACTAGATAAAAATAGAGCCACAGAATGATGGATCAATTATGAAAAAGTCAGAAGAACGAAGAAGAAAAAGCAAACAAAATAGAGAAAGAATAATGATAATTTTCTAGTTTATTTTTACATTTTTCTTTTTCCATTAGTATGATTCTTTCTTACGGTATCTAGCGATGGGTTCAAACATAATGAATCCCACTCATTCAGCACTTGTAGTTATTGGTAAACATCTAGAGCAGATTTACATAATTAGCTCCATTTTTGTCCCAATTGATGAGTTTGTTGGAACATATTTATTGCATTAAATTTGTCATCGGTAATTTTAACAATCTCTTTTAAAAAAAAAAAAAAAAAGTATCTGAGCTTCCACCGAGCTCGTTAGTTTGCTGAAACCAGATTATTTCCAGCTTCTAATTTCTATTTGTTTAAAACTTTAGGACTCTGCTTGAACAAATCTTAAGTTACAATATTCCATTTTTTTTTCCTAATATAAAAATGGTTCGACTTTCTCGAGAGACCGTTTGTTTAAGTGTGTGTATTTATAATGAAATTACTCCTCCTCTTTAGTCGAAGAAAAACGCCCTTCTTTTTCCCATTCGCCCCAGTTAACACTGCATGCAGCACTGCATCTGTTACTCTTCGATAAACAGCCCTTATGTAATTGGTGATTTTGCCACGCGGACTCTACAAACAATGAAACTCTTCAGGTAAACTGGGGAAAAGGGGGGAAAATACTCGGCTTTGTTACAATTTTCCTTTCTCACCTCCCATTTTGTTCACCTAGACAGATACATTGTCCAATCAGCGACTGACTAATCCACCTCGTGACTCACTTGTCGTGTCTTTCTTCGATTTTAAATAGTTGATAATTACCTCCCGTTGACTTGCAGAAACTGTAAAAAAAAATTTGTTTCGTTTTAATAAAGATTTTAAATATTTTAACTTTAAATTGAACTTATTCACAAAGCGTACAAAAGATATTTCCCTTTAAAAAAAATAAGTAATGATGTATTTAAATTACAAATAATGAAAAATCTTATATATTGATTTAAGAGACGTGTCGTTTTGTGCGAATATCTTAGTATAATGTTTTTTTTTTAATTACAAATTGAACAATAAAAATGTTTTCTCTGCTACATTGAGGCAGAAAAGTAAACTTTGAACTACTAATTCGAGTATCTAGTATCAAAATAAAAAAATGTCCAAAAGAAGCATAAAAGTAAACATAAATCATATACCTGGTTTGAAAAAAATAAGTTTCTTTACAAATATGTATAAAAGTGTATACAAGAAACTATTCAATCTAGTAAACGAGTCAAAAATAGCTCCACATTTTCCCCTAACATAAAAAGCTTTGAAGCGTGTAAGTACTAAAGTGCGTCCTTCTATATGCAACAGCCAATAATAGAATATATATATCAATAGAAATGATGACCATAAGTAAAGAATAGAAACTACGATTACAGAAGCAAGTATTGTGTACAAGTTTGTTTCAAAAACAAAGAATTTTTTTCAGTAATGTATGCAACCAATGTACTATAAATTATAGTATTCTCAATACCATTTTTTTTTTTTGTAAAGCCATTCTGTTATGGTTCAGATGACTTCGTTGTTGCTTATTTATTGTTTAGAATTAATCAGTACACTCTTTCTTCTTTTTTGTATAGTAATGTTTGTTTCCTGCACTAAGGTTTCTATGTCTCTCTTTATACAGCCATCTAATATATTCACAGAATATGGAAGTAAAAACGTAGAAATAGAAACCAGAGTTCAGAAAGCGAACATATTAACTAGCAACTGACTCCGCTCTTGAAACATCCAAGTATGTCAATGTCAGCTAAGAGACAAATGATAAATAGCATCTTCACACCAATATTATGCTACCATTGTCAAACATGGACATTGAACACGGCAGAAAATCACGACATCCAAAATGAGGCGCTTGAGGAAAATAACAAACACAAAGGCAGATAGAGTATCAAATGTTAAAATCAGAGAAGAAATCGGAATTAAACAATTTCTGGAATATATATATACGAGACACAATGAAATGGCATGGGCTCTTAGAATGAAACCAGACCAAATGTCACAAAGAGCGTTCTATCTAAGAAGATCAACACAAAGGGAAAGAAGAAGGTCAAGGAAAAGTTGGATAGATGAAATAAAAGACATACGCATAGACAGAAACATTTCCATTTTAACAGCAACCAGATATACCAAAGAAAGATGTTCCATTTATGAAAAAAGGGAATCAAACAACAAGCAAGCAAATATCTAGAGACACCATAGCATACATGAATGTCGCCTAAAATAAACAGAACATCAACATAACCATAGAAGGCAGACAACTAAAACAAGTAGAGGCATTGAAATACCTAGGAAGTCTAATGACAAACAATAATTCTCAAACAGCAGAGATAGAATCAAGATGCAACAAAGCTTGTCAAATCATTGGACAGTTATCACCACTATTGTCCAACAAGGAAATAACTCTGGAGGCAAAACGAGCACTCTACAATACAATCTTCATCCCAACGTTGTGCTACCAATGCGAGATTTGGACCCTAGATGCAAGAACAATAAGAAAAATAACCTCTACAGAGATGAAATGTGTTAGACGAATGATAGGAAACAGTCTGAGAGATAAGATCAGAAATGAAGAACTAAGAAAAAAGCTAGGAATAACCCCCGCCATAGAATATGTAAGGAAACAACAGATAAAATGGTTTGGCCACGTGACAGGGCAGAAAGAACAAAACACAACACAACGAGCCTTCAACAAACGTTGTGAGAACACCAGACCCAAGGGTCGATCACGAAAAAGATGGGTCGATGGAATATTAGAAGCACTAGGAAACATAACAGCAGCAGAGGCGAACAGAAGAGCAAAAGACCGCAAATTATATCTCCCCTCGACGCTGAAAGGCAGATGAGGAAGGAAAGAAGAAGAAGATATCATACTGACAACAACCTCCTTTCTCTGCGACGCTTAATGGCATCATCAGATAGATAAAACAAAAAAGAAGAAAGAATGTACTGATTAATTCTAAACAATAAGTAAGCAACAACGAAGTCATCTCAACCATAACAGAATGGCTTTGCAAAAAAAAAAAAGATATTGAGAATACTATAATTTGAAAAGGAGAATAAAAGTATGTAAAAACAGATGTAGTCATAACAAAGAATTGCGGAGGACATGATCGCCAACGCCAGCCGGTATGCACATAATAACGATGATATAAAAATCACTGGCGCAGCTTCAGTTTTGAAATTTCCTGGAAAAGAACACACTAAGCTGTAACCTGAAAAGTTGTTGACATGAGGATTGTGGTTTCTTCCTGGCACGACCACAGGCAGTACCTTCTAACTTATCTTCTAACTGCTCGACCACAGGCAGTACCTTCTAACTTATCTTCTAACTGCTCGACCACAGGCAGTACCTTCTAACTTATCCTCTAACTGCTCGACCACAGGCAGCATCTTCTAACTTATCTTCTAACTGCTCGACAGGCAGTACCTTCTAACTTATCTTCTAACTGCTCGACCACAGGCAGTACCTTCTAACTTATCCTCTAACTGCTCGACCACAGGCAGCATCTTCTAACTTATCTTCTAACTGCTCGATAGGCAGTACCTTCTAACTTATCTTCTAACTGCTCGACAGGCAGTACCTTCTAACTTATCCTCTAACTGCTCGACCACAGGCAGCATCTTCTAACTTATCTTCTAACTGCTCGACAGGCAGTACCTTCTAACTTATCTTCTAACTGCTCGACCACAGGCAGTACCTTCTAACTTATCTTCTAACTGCTAGACAGACAGAATCTTCTAGGTTAGAATAGACCGCATTGCTATAACTATATAGTAGTAGTAGTAGTAGTAGTAGTAGTAGTAGTAGTAGTAGTAGTAGTAGTAGTAGTAGTAGTAGTAGTAGTAGCCTCCGTCAGTCATAGTTGACTGGATTTTTCAGCGCCCCTAGAAATGTTATTTTTTCTTTTCTTTTCTTTCGTCGTGTAATCTCTTTCTCCATGAATCTGTCTGCTTCTTGTTTGAGGTGAACCTTTAGAGTGTGTTTCCAGAGGTTGCGGTCTGCAGCTTTGTCTTCCCATGCTGCAGGGTTTATGTTAAGAGTCTTCATGTCGTGTTTACGCACATCTAAAAATCGAAGTTTTGGGCGCCCCCTAGTTCTTTTACCAGCTGCCAGTTGTCCGTAGAGTATATCTTTTGGTATGCGACCATCTTTCATACGGTGTACATGGCCAAGCTAGCTTAACCTACGTTGTTTTAGCAGCGCGTAGATATTCGGGAAGCCTGTGCAAGTCATGACCTCCACGTTTGTCACTTTATACTTCCAAGTGATATCAAGAATACGGCGCAGACATCGCATATGGAATGCAGTTAGCCTTCTCTCCTGCTTTACATAGGTTGTCCAAGATTCGCTGCCATACAGGAGGATACTAATTATACAGGCATTGTACACTGCGGCTTTTGTTTTAATTGTCAGTTTGCTGTTTTGCCAGACACGCCTAGAAAGACGGCCAAAGGTGGTTGCTGCTTTACCAATACGATATATATAACTATATATATATACATCGAGTTAATGCTGCAAAAACCGCATGGCCAAGAATGTCATTCAGAAGCCCATAGTCTTGAATGAGGCCGCCAAGAAAGCGGGTCTATTGGGAAATAAAGAAGAGTAAATGTATCATCATCATCATCATCATTGAGTGCCGTCTTCGCATCGAAGGTTGGCTACCCTGGAACGCCATTCCACTCTGTATCTTGCTTTGATGGTGTAGATTGTCATAGGTTGACATGTCCATCTTTTGATGTTACTTGTCCATGTTAGTCTTGGTCTGCCTCTGCCTCTTTTACCTTATATTTTTCCTTCCAATATTACTTTTATTTGTCTGTTGTGTCTTTTAACATGCCCCAACAATTTCATTTGTCTTGTTCTAATTGTGTTTAGTAGTTCTCATTTCATTTTTAGTTGTTTTAAGACTTCATCGTTTGTTTTCATTTCTTTCCATCCAATTCTACCTATTCTTCTATAAATCTACATTTCAATGGCTTGAATTTTCTGTTCTGTTTTCTTGCCTAATGTCCATGTTTCTGCACAATACAGGAATATTGAGAAGATGTAACATTTTGATATTCTTAGTTTTAGCCCTGGTGTTATTTGTTTTGATGTTAGTATATTTTTCATGGCATTAAAATTACTTTATGCCATACCTATTCTTTTGTATATATCAGTTGTACATTTTCCATCACTGGTTATAGTGTGTCCCAGGTAGTTGTAGCTCTGAACTGTCTCCAGATGTATTCCTTAAACTTTGATATTTAATTGTAGGTCTTGAGAATTTTCTTTGTTTATGATCATAGTTTTAGTCGTTTTGATATTCATATCTAGTCCATATTTTTTGCTTGTCATGTTTATTACATTAAGTAATTGTTGTAGATCTTTAGAATTTTCTGCTAGTAGAACAGTATCATCAGCATATCTTATGTTATTGATTATCTTTCCATTAATGTTTAGGCATGTCATCTCTGAGTTGTTTTTAAAGTTTTGCTCAGTGTATAGATTGAACAAGCTTGGTTATAGGATGCATCCTTGTCTTACTCCTCTTTTTATATAAATGGGTGTAGAGTTCTCCTTGTTATGTTTTATTATTGCTGTTTGCTCCCAGTACAAATTACAGTAAATGTATTTATTTTACATGAAGTGACTTACAGGGAAGAATAGATTTGTAATGTCTAATGGAGATTACTTTTCATGCAGAACACCAGTTTCCGAAACACGTCCTCCATATCAACCCAGCTGTTAAAAATTGTACCAAGTGGTTTTGTCAGGAAATAAAGGGCATGTCGGGAGAGAACACTGGGCTGTACCCAAGAGAACTCACACAGGCACAGTCATAACTTATCTCGAAGGGGGACAGTAAGTTTCTCTTCTGGCGTTCACCCGATGACCATTCAAGTGATGGACAGTCTTCTTTGTCATCCGTTCTTACAAGGATGTTAAGTGGGCAAAGATAGGTTATGTTTTATTTGCTTTTTTTCGGCCTAATATATCTGACTTCAGTACGATATTTTATCCTGGGTTGCCTTCCCTCTTCGATCCTTACTTTCTTGGCCATACTGGACTGTCTAGTCTGTTACTAGTGGCACGTGAAGAGGTACAATAGGGTCTGGATGGTTTTACTTCACCGATCCTGGTGCAAGCCTTCAGCGATCCTGGCGCAAGCCTTCACCGATCCTAGTGCCAGCCATCAGCTATAAGTTGCTGGCAGCTTCAACTGAACGGGTCTCCCACCCCAAAACGCTTAATAAAATAACATCTATTCTTTATATTTTCCTTTTGTTCTTATCCAATTTTTACCATTTTGCGAAAGTGTCATACAGTTCCAAACTCCAATTATTTTTGTTTGTTTTGTTTTAAGTTTGTTTACAATAGCTTGCTGACATCCGGTATCACATATAGCACATGATGACTTTCTCCCCCCCCCCCCCCCCAACTGGACAAGATTGTCACATTTAAATTCCCATAAAAGTGGGCTCGAGATTATATAAAGGCGTGGTGACCCTTGACTATGCAATGAAATTACGACGGTGGTTTTTCCAAAATTGTTTTTTGTGGATTTTGTTTATAGTCGACCCCGCTAGCCTTCGCCTGAAGTCTCAGTCATAAAGCTGTAAGCCACAACACAACACATCTACAACCACTTAAAGTCCTTTCAAGGGCGGATGTTGAAGAGTCTTTTAAAAGTCAATAGTCCTTCAGTCATCGGGTGAACTAAAGAGAGAGAGAGAGAGAGAGAGAGAGAGAGAGAGAGAGAGAGAAAGGAGAAGATTTATAGGCACTATGACAAATGAGATACACTAGATCAGGAGTTCTGATAAACACAACACAATCTATTCTGGAGGCACTAGACACCAAAGAGGAGTAGGTATTATATTAGATGCTGAGCGAGCAAGAATAGTTTAGAGCTTCTGGGCAATATCCGACCGAGTTCTATTAATTTAATTAAATAGAAGTTTAAAAAAAAAAGTAAAGTACCCTGTCACTCCAAGTGACGTATAGGGATTATGGTGATAATGACCATAATTTTTACAAACCTTCGGCACATGAATTTTGGGGTAAGGTGGTCGGTATTACGCCCGTGCCGCTTTACTTTCCCAGAAGAAAGTCCGGTATCCATTTAGGGCTGGGTGAAACTGAAAGCTGTCAATCAGGATCAAACCCGACCTTTTGTCCAATTAAATAGAAGGCCATACACACAGGTCTCTTGGTCCCACATATACACACAGATAGCTCTGCTACAAATGCCACCAGAAATGGAGGGGGAGGTGTGTTCTTGACGCTGAATAACCAGGACGAGATCACCAAGTCAATAGCTACTGGAAAATTCTCAAACAACTTTAAAGCAGAAACTGAGGCCCTCAGAGATGCTGCAACACTGGCTACTCAACACAAAAATACCATGCACAATAAATTGGTGATTCTGACTGATGCACTGTCAGTACTATCAGCTCTAAAAAGCCACAAGAACAATGAACTAGATGACTTGAGAACAGCCCTGGACCAACTATGCAATAACTTCCAGAGAGTAGTCATTCAGTGGATACCATCACACTGTAATATACACGGGAACGAACGCGTAGACAAATTAGCTAAAGAGGGAGGGAGATTACCGCAAGAGAGCCACCCGCTCAGTTATGATGAAGCCAAATCCATCCTCAAAGGTCAGTATCATGAAAAATGGAAACGAGAACACCGAAAGCATAACGAGAGAGACGGATACCACCAACTATCGAGGAGGGATCAAGTCATCATACTTCGCCTACGCACTGGCCACAATAGAATGAGAACATGTTCAACAAATTCAAAATAGGTACAACCAGCCTATGCCACTGTACACTGGACAATATGTCTACAAAATATGTTCTACAGGATCGCCCCAGTACACAGGCCTGAGAAGAGCAGTGTGGTCCACACCCACCTCCCTGGAAGAGAAACTATATGGGGCAATCGATTCACTTAAACAGGCAGCTGACTTCATGAGAGAGTCTGGAATACTACTCTGATTGAGTGTTGATCGCAGAGAGAGAGAGAGAGAGAGAGAGAGAAATAGAAGACTAATTGATACTAATCTTAATACATGGAAAAAATATATATATTCACCAAGACCAGACAGTACTGAGGAAACAGTTAATGCATTTTACGTGTTCAATATGACAAGCTGACACTGCAAACTGCGCGATAATTGCATGTGATTTCAATGCAAAAAGTAGGAAATAAAAGAGATGAAGACTTGGTTGATAGCTATGGTCTATGAGAGAAGAAAGAGAGAGGTAAAAAGCTGATTTTTTTGGCAACAGCCCACAACATGAGGATAGTAGTCACCTGGTTTAGACAACACTATTAGACGTCTTTTGGGGACGGACAAGTCTTGGAGATAACTCACGTAATCAAATTGATTAAATATTGATTTTTAAAAAAAAGGGCTCACATACACATTGATATAAATGAAAACATGACCAGGAGCAGACAGCAATAATGACTATATAACAGTCGGAAGAAAAACTCAGAGATAACAAAAAAAGTTACATCTCACTTAACATAAAGCTAATTTTAGACCTGCTTAAATCAGACAAGAAGATACTTAAGAAATATAATATCATAATTCAGAACATGTACAATGCAATAGAGAAAATACAAATCACAGGTGAAAATAGGGAAATACTATAAAAATAAATAATGACACCGGTCATGATAATTGCCAGAAAAAAGTGGATAACATGTGACATTTTACATTTAATACAGACAAGAAGAAAAAATAAAGAAAACAATGGTTTGTATACAAAATTAAATAGAAAAAATACAAACAAATGTGGAAAAAAGCAGAAGAAGCATGACTAAAACATAGATGTGTAGAAACTGAAAAGCAGCACAAAAGAAATATCAGTGCTATCTACAAACAAACTGACGAATTAAAAGTAAGAAAAACACAAGCAAACATTGGCTGTTCAAAATCAAAGTTATGAGGTTTGTTGTTGGAACAAGGAAGCGTAAGGAAAAGATGGACAAAATACATTAAGGAACCATATAATAATTAACTTGCTGTGTTCACTTTCTGCGCGGTTTCGCCTTATGTCTTTTGGCGTGTGCTGAGACTGCTACGATGAGGACTACAGTTACCTTTCTTTGTTAGGGAGATGAGTTAGTAATTCGGATGATTCCACTGGCACGGGCGGTTGAGCAATTATGGATTTTAATTCGTTTGCTGTGATACCGAGGCCTTCCATAACCAATAACCAATAACAATAACCAATAATAATTAACTATCAGAAGTAAACATTTGAGATAATGCGAAAACATCTGAAATACAGAAGAAGTGCAGGATGCCTTGCGCAACTTGAAACTTGGACAATCACCTGGACCAGATAATACCAAAGAGGAAATTAAGATTATGGAAGAACTTGTAATATAAATAGTAAGAAAGCTACTGAATATTATCTACAATATAAAAAGTCTGATCTACTAAAATCTATTCTCGCGGCTCATCCAAAGAAACATGACGTGATGGAATATGAGAATCACCGAATAAGATTCATGAGTCCGTGACTAAGACATTGCTAATAATAATAAATGTGTTTACTTCTGACGAGAGGATGGACTGTGAGGTTTATCGATATTTCAGAGCAATATTATTTACTCTTTCTTGTGTCAGCGTATAACCTATCTTCGATAGGCCAACATGTGTCCGCAGTTCGACAGGCAAACATTTATTTTGACAACAATGGTGCCTAGCGGGAATGTCCATCCTTAATGTACAAAGTATGTGACGGTAGATGGGGCCGAAGAATCATAAGTGATCAAAGGCCCTGAAAGTGAAAACAGCAACGTGTGTAGTACACCAGCACTGTAGCAGAGATTAGAGCCTAATCACGTGATATTCCAAAGAAAGCTATGGAGAGAAATTCTAACAAATGTTAGAAGAAAGATCTACGAATGTGTACATGGAACATTAGAACTATTTACCAAGAAGAGAATGGGAAAATCTTATTTTATAAACCGAACGATTAAACATAGATATTTTAGGTATATCAGAAACAAGATGGAAAGAAAGTGGATACATACAAGACGATAAATATACATTTCTATATTCAGACTACACAACAGAACATCAAAAAGGTGTAGGAATACTAATAAAAGAGAGCTATAAAAAATATATAAATACCCACTGGACATACAATGATAGGATTATACTACTCAAAATGAAAGCAAAACCAGGGTTATGGTTATGGTTAGTTGAAGGCCCCGATATCACTGCAAACGAATTAAAATCCATAATTGCTCAACCGCCTGTGCCAGTGGAATCATCCGAAATAAAACTCATCTCATTAACGGATCCAATCAAAGAAACGCAGCTGCAGTTCTCATCATAGCAGCTTCAACACACGCCAAAATACATAAGACCAAGCGACACCGAAAGTGAACACGATTTAACTGTCCTTAGTCATAGGATATCGAGAGCAATCGGAATATCGAATCACGATACGGGTGAAAAACAGTGTGCACAGAGCACTATACTCAGTAGCTCCGGCAAAACCACTCGAAATAGCAATAATTCAGACATACTCAAGACTTTACAGATGAAAAAATAGAGGCACACTATAAAGATCTAAATAAAAATATGAAGCAAGTGAAATCTACGGACATCTTGATTGTAATGGGTGATATGAATGCTAAAGTAGGAAAAGGTAGATATAAGACCATTATAGGAAATCATGGTTTAGGAAAAGGAAATGAAAGATGAGAAAGATTAATTCAATTTTGTGAAGAAAACTGGCTAATGATAATAATAAGAAAACTGGCTAATAAAAGAGGATGATAATATGTAACACCTACTTTGAGCAAGAGAAAAGGAAACTATACACATGGAAAAGTCATGGAGATAAGAAGAAGAATCAAATCGACTATATAATGATAAAAGATAGATCCGTAACAGCGTTAAGAAAGCAAAAACCTATCCAGTAGCAGATATTAACTCACATCAATCCCTTGGGGATTAAAATAAAAGTCAAACTAAAGAGAAACAAACAAAAGACTAATCCATTAACAATACCACTAGATGCAACAGCTTTAAATCAAAAAGATATTTAAAATAATTATACAATACAAGAAAAGAACACGTTATCAGAAGTTGCTAGAAGCAGGGATGAGCAGTACAGAAAAGAAAATCTGGATGGAAAAGTTACAACCAAATGGCAATGGATGAAGAAAAGCATGCAAGCAACGTGTGACAACTTACCCAAAAAGGAAAAGAGCAACAACAAAAAATGGATAACTAACACCATCCTAGAAAAAATGGAAGAAAGATGACAAGAGAAGAACACTACCCAATGCAACATAATATATCGTTAAATGCGTAAAATGTGCAAAAAGGCAAAGAAAGACGAAAAAAATATATTAAAATATAATAGAATATAACAATATATGGAAAATAAACAAGATTTAAGATGGATGGTCACATAAATAAAGAGAATAACTTATAAAAATAAGAAAGCAAAAAACAGCGGATGTAACGCAAACAATGTGTTATCAGGTCGGGTAATTGTACATGCTACTGTATGCAGTACAACCTGCGGCTGCCCTGCTGCCTTGCAGGTATGCTCGGGAGAGTAAAAGGCAAATAAGGAGGGTATCCTGAAGTAAAACAACCCCACTGCCTTGTGGGTAGACTTTTTAGTCAAAGGCTAGAGGAACCAACCGTAAACAAACCGACGGAGGCAACAGAAAACCACCGTCATAATTTCTTTGTACAATCATAAATCGTCACAATAATATCCACGACAACAATAAAGACAGATGAAACAATATTAAAACAGGTAAATGAATTTAAATATCTGGGAACATTGTAAACATCAGATGGTAGACGTACAACAGAGGTGAGATGCAGCATGGCTTAGCCAAAAGCAGCTTTCCAAAAAACAAAAATGAGGAAGATACTGTGCAATCCATTTTTGACAATAGAGACCAGAAAACGAGTTCCTAAATTTTATGTAGAGCCAGTCTAAACATATGGATGTGAATCAAGGACAATAGGGCAACAGACAAGAAGATCACTGGAGGCTGTAGAAATGTGGTTTTACTGAAGAATGTTGAGAATACCATGGACAGCTAAGAAGAGTAATGAAAATGTTCTGAAAGAGGCCAAAGCAAAAAGAGAGCTAATTTCCAATATTAGGGAGAAACAATAATAATTTGTTGGCCATGTAATGAGAAGAGAACAGCTTGAATACATTGTGGCAACCGGGAAAGTTCAGGAACGAAGAGATAGAGGGAAGCAAACGAGAAAAGATACCAGACAGCTTAAGATAATGGCTTTGGCAGAAGGTCAACAACAGAAATGATAAATAACTGTCAAGATAGAAAGTTGTGGAGAGACATGATCACCTACGACAGCAGATATGGTACTTGATGATGATGATGATGAGTGCACACGAAAATAGGGAAAATGCTAACAGACAACAAAGATATAATTAATAGATGGCAGGAGTATATAACAGAACTATTGTATGACGAAAAGGACAACAAACCAACTATAACATGTGCAAGCTATAAAATCTTAAATAGGAAGTTAAAAAGATATACAAACAATGAAAAAGGAAAAAGCAGCAGGACCTGACAACATACAGATAGAGATGATACAGGCACTAGAAGATTTTTTTAATGAACACAGACATATACCATACAGGACACATACCAAATGAACTAAAAACATTACCTTTCATTGCATTGCCGAAAATGAATGGAGCTGTTGAATGCAGTGATTTTAGAACAAGCCTAATGAGCTATGTAATAAAATTTACGCTAAAAGTTATGCAAGGAAGGTTATGTATATGTTAGTCGTGGCTTATATCTTGGTGGTTGTCTGTGCTAACCATGGCTCATATCTTTGTGTGTGTATGTGATAGCCATGGTTCCTATCTTGATGGGTGTCTGTGATAGCCATGGCTCAATTCTCGGTCTATATCCTTGCTAGTCATAGCTCATATCTTAGTGGGAGTCTGTGATAGCCTTGGCTGATATATTGGTGGGAGTATGTGCTGGCCATGGCTCATATCTTGGTGTATGTCTGGGCTGGCCATGATTCATATCTTAGTATGTGTCTGTGCTGGCCATTGTTCATATCTTGGTGTATTTCCGTGCTAACCATGGCTCATATCTTAATGTGCTTCTGTGCTAGCCATGGCTCATATCTTAGCCTGTGTGTCATGTTAGTCATATCTCATATCTTGGTGTGTATCCGTGTTAATCATGTCTCATATCATTGTGTGTGTCTGTGTTTAGTCATATCTCATATCTTAGTGTCTATCTGTGTTAGCCATGTGTCATATTGTGCGTGCATGTCTCTGTTAGTTATATTTCATATCTTTGTGTGCATGTCTACGTTAGTCATATCTCATATCTATGTGTGCATGTCTATGTTAGTCACATCTCATACCTTTGTGTGTGCATGTCTATGTTTGTCATGTCTCATATATTTGTGTGTATGTATATGCTAGTCACATCTCATATCTTAATGTGTGTCTGTCTATGTTAGTCATGTCTCATATATTTGCGTATCTGTGTTTAGTCATATCTCACATCTTTGTGTGTGCATGTCTATGTTAGTCACATCTCCTATCTTTGTGAGTGCATGTTTATGTTAGTCATGTCTCATATCTTTGTGTGTGCATGACTGTGTTTAGTCATATCTCATATCGTAGTGTGTGTATCTGTGTTAGTCATATCTCATATTTTAGAGTGTGTCTGTGTTAGTCACATCTCATATCTTTGTATGTGCATATCTGTGTTAGTCACCTCTAGTGACTCGGGCAGATGGTGCTCGTAAACCTGGGAGGGCCGACCATCTAAGGGCAGAATACCCCTACAGAAAAGACAATCTGCTGCCTTGCAGGAAGATTGGGGACAATCAAAGGCTAAGGAAAGCAAACCTGAATAAAATGCTGGCTGAAATCGGATGCACTGGGCCAATGGCGCAGAACACATTGCAACGTTTTAACAGGTATTCAATACGGGTGGATCTAACCGACTCTAAATATGTTGTTCTGTCTGTGGGGTCGATCAATTCACTTAAATAGACAGCTGTCTTCATGTGAGAGTTTGAAATCCTACTCTGATTGAGTCTTGATCGCACAGAGAGAGAGAGAGAGAGAGAGAGAGAGAGAGAGAGAGAGAGATACAAAGAAGGATTCAGAATAAAATCAATATTGAACTAGAAGAACAACAATTTGGATTTAGGAAAGAACAGTGGAATAAAAGAAGCCATATTCTGCATGAGACCATTTATCGAAAAGTACACAGAAGTAGACAAACAAATATATACCTACTTTGTAGATCACACCAAATATTTTGATAGAATGCCTTAAAGATATACATCTAGATGACACAGACATAGGAATAATATGTAATTTATGCTGAGAGCAAACAGCAATAATGAAATATAACAAAGAGAATTATACAATTATTGATATAAAAAGAGGAGTAAGACAGGGATGTCTCCTATCATCAAGCTTGTTCAATCTATCATAATCATGTTGACAGGTTGGCGTAGGCGATCATGTCCTTCCACAATCTTCTATCTACAGTGCATCGTATCAGTTCTGTTGTTGACTGTTTTCCATGCCATGACACCAAGTTATCCAGTGTTTTCTCCCTGTGTCGTCCGCGATCTCTCTTTCCTTTTATTTTGCCATTTGTAACCAAGTATTCCAACTTTCCTCTTCTCGTGATGTGCCAAAACAATTTTGATTGTTTCTTTCTGAAGTTTTTTTAGGAGTTCCCTTTTTGTTTTGGCCTCTTTGAGAATTTCTTCATTGGTATTTTCAGCTGTCCAGGGAACTTTCAACATTCTTCTGAGAAATCCCATCTCTGTGGCCTCTAATCGTCTTTTCATTTCTTTATCTACTGTCCATGATTCGCTTCCATAGGTTAGAATTGGTTATATATAGCACCGATGAACTTTCTTTCTCATTTCTATTGACATAGATTTGTTGCATAAGATAATTTTCATTTTCTGAAATGCTATTTTGGCCTGAGCTATTCTGCTTTTTATCTCTGTGGTGCATCTTCCATCCGATATTATTATTGTGCCCAAATATTTGACGCATTGCACTTGTTTCAGATTTGTCCTGTTTATTTTCATGCTGCGTGATTGTGATGATTGTTTCTTCGATATTACCATTACTTCTATTTTCTTACTATTCAGACTGAAACCTTTTTTGTTGCTTTCTTTTACTATTATGTCAATCATTTCTTGTAGTTCGTTCTCTGTCTCTGCTATTAAGACTGTGTCATCCACATAACGCAAATTATTTATGTTGTGACCGTTGACTTCAATTCCGTTTTTGTCTACTATTGATCTCATAATATGTTCGCTGTAAAGTGAAAACAAATCCGGCGACAGAACACAGCCTTGTCTGGCTCCTTGTTTTATAAATTGGAATTGTCATGTTTGATTGCTAATTCGTATAGCTGCTGTTTGTTGCCAGTCTATGTTTTTTTTTATGATTCGCAGATCCTTGCCATCAATTTTTAATTTCCCCAGCATATTTATTATTTCCACATGCTTTACTTTGTCAAATGCTTTTGTGTAGTCTATAAAGCACATATATAGATCTTTCTTTACCTCTACAGATCTTTCTATCAATGTTCTTAAGATGTATATTGCATTATTGGTGCCCTTTCCTTCCACAAATTCACATTGTTCCTCACTTATTTCTGGTTTTATTTTGTTCCTTACACGTCTATGATGATTCTTAGTAATACTTTCGTCATATATCTCATGAGACTAATAGTGCGATAGTCTTCACAATCAGTGGCACCTGACTTCTTCGATATGACTACAAAGATAGATTTTAGTAGATCTTCGGGTATGTGTCCAGTGTAATATATGTCACTGAGTAGTTTTGTTATGACTTGTACTCCCAGCTCTCGCAATGCAATTATCTCTTCGATTGTTATATTGTCGGGATCTGGAGCTTTGCTTCTTTTCGTTTGTTGAATTGCCTCGTCCTCTTCACTCTGCATTATTGGTGGTCCTGTGTCTTTGTTGGGATTGTTTAGCTCTTGTCTTTCATCATCATAGAGTTGACTGATATATTCTGCCCATCTTTCCAACGTCTTCTCCTGTCCCATTATTATATTTCCTTTCTTTGATTTCACACATCCTGAAACTTTTGCTTCTTTTCTTCCTGTTAATTCATTTAACTGATTGTGCATACATTTTGAGTCTTTCTTTTGTTGGTTTTCTATTTCTTCACATTTCTGCTTTAACCATCCTTCCTTTGCTTCTTTGCATTTGTTCTGGATCTCTTTATGCATTATTTTGTATGCCCGTTCTTATTTCTTATGTTTTCGTCTTTCGTCCATTAGTTTTAATATTTCTTCTGTCATCTATTTCTTTTTGTTGATTCTTTTATTCACTGGTATTATTTTTTTAATGTTTGTTGAATCGATTGTTTGAGCAATTCCCACTGTTCCTCGATATCCTGTATTTTCTCAATAGCATTATATCTATTTTGTACTTTTGTACTGTACTTATCACTCATATGTCTATCTACTCTAAGCATATCTAGTTCTAATTTTATATTTCTTGGGGATTTATGTGTCTTCCGCAGTTTTATTCTTATCTTTGCAACTACTATACATGGTCACGGCTGCAATCTGCTCATGGCCTTGTTTGTTTTAACCGATGTTAGCCCATTCCTGAATCTTCTCTGTACCAGTATAAAATCGATTTGATTGTGTACTTTTTTGTCTGGGCTTTGCCGTGTCCATAGTCGCCTGGGGTGTTGTTTGAACCAGGTGTTACCTATAATCATTTCATGTGACTTTACCGTGTCCATAGTCGCCTAGGGTGTTGTTTGAACCAGGTGTTACCTATAATCATTTCATGTGACTTTACCGTGTCCATAGTCGCCTAGGGTGTTGTTTGAACCAGGTGTTACCTATAATCATTTCATGTGACTTTACCGTGTCCATAGTCGCCTAGGGTGTTGTTTGAACCAGGTGTTACCCATAATCATTTCATGTGACTTTACCGTGTCCATAGTCGCCTAGGGTGTTGTTTGAACCAGGTGTTACCTATAATCATTTCATGTGACTTTACCGTGTCCATAGTCGCCTAGGGTGTTGTTTGAACCAGGTGTTACCTATAATCATTTCATGTGACTTTGCCATGTCCATAGCCGCCTAGGGTGTTGTTTGAACCAGGTGTTACCTATAATCATTTCATGTGACTTTGCCGTGTCCATAGTCGCCTAGGGTGTTGTTTGAACCAGGTGTTACCTATCATCATTTCATGTGACTTTGCCATGTCCATAGTCGCCTAGGGTGTTGTTTGAACCAGGTGTTGCATATCATCATTTCATATGTTTTTGTCCAATCTATCCCCTCTCTCATTCATCTCTCCAAGGCCATGTCCCCAGTCACATTTTCCACTTTAGCTGTTCCGACCTTAGCATTTAAATCCCCTAAAATAATATTTATAATATGCATTTATATACTCAGGAAACACAATAGAACATCAAAGGGGACAGGAATACTGATAAAAAGAGAGCTACAAAAATATATAAGTATCCACTGGACATACAGTGATAGGATTATACTTCTCAAGTTGAACGCAAAACCATTCGACATAGCAATAATACAGACATACGCACCTACTCAAGACTACATAGATGAACAAATAGAGGCATACGATGAAGACCTAAATGAAGTTATGAAGCAAGTTAAATCTTCAGACATCTTGATTGTAATGGGTGACATGAACGCTAAAGTAGGAAAAGGTAGATCATTAAATGAAATCATGGTTTAGGAAAAAGAAATGACAGATGAGAATGATTAATACAATTTTGTGAAGAAAACAGGCTGATAATATGTAACACCTACTTTGAGCAAGAGAAAATGAAATTATGCACATGGAAAAGCCCTGGAAATAAGGAGAGGAATCAAATAGATTACATAATGATAAAAGACAGATTCCGGAACAGCGTCAAGAAAGACAAAACCTATCCAGGAGCAGATATTAATTCAGATCACAATCCTGTAATGATTAAAATGAAAATCAAATTAAAGAGAAAGAAACAAAATACTAATTCAGCAATACCAATAGATACAACAGCTTTAAATCAGAAAGATGCAAAATAAACTTATACTGTACAGGTAAAGAACACATATCAGAAGCTGCTAGAAGAAGGGATTGAGCAGTACAGAAGAGAAAATCCTGAAGAAAAAGTCGAAACCAAATGGCAATGCATAAAAAACAGCATGCAAGAATCCTGCATCACCTTACCCAAAAAGGAAAGTAACAAAAACAAAAATGGATAACTGACAACATTTTAGAAAAAGTGGAAGAGAGAAGACAAGCGAAGAACACTGCCAGATACAAGGACATTGATAATGAAATATGAACAATGTGCAAAAAGGCAAAAGAAGACTGGCTCAAACAAAGATGTCTAGAAGTCGAAACTATGGAAAGTAAACAAAATTTAAGAGGAATGCACACAGAAATAAAAAGAATGACTAATAAAGACAAATAAGCTGCAGAAAGCGGATGTATTGCAAACAAAGAGGGAAGAATGCTAACAGACAACAAAGATATAATCGAAAGATGGCAGGAAAACATATCAGAATTATTTCATGACGAAAGTGACAAAAAAACAATTATAAAATGTACATCCAGCTATAAAATCCTAAAATCTGAAGTAGAAAAAAGCTATAAAAACAATGAAAAAGGGAAAAGCAGCAGGACCTGACAATATACAGATAGAGATGATACTGGCACTAGAAGATTTTGGCATTGAAGTGATCACAGACATATGCAATGACATATACCATACAGGATACATACGAAATGAACTAAAAACATAAACTTTAATTGCATTGTCTAAAAAGAATGGTGCAGTTGAATGCAGTAATTTTAGAACAATAAGCCTAATGAGCCAGGTAACCAAAATTTTACTAAAAGTTATACAAGGAAGGATTCAGAATAAAATGAATATTGAATTAGATGAGCAGCAATTCGGATTCAGGAAAAACAGTGAGACAAAAGAAGCCATATTCAATATGAGAACATTGATTGAAACGTACACAGAAGTAAACAAACCAATATATGCCTGCTTCATAGACTACACCAAAGCTTCCAATAGAATACACCATAATCAACGTATAGACTGCCAAAAAAATATAAATCTGGATGACACAGACATACGACTGATATGTAATTTGTTCTGGGAGCAAACAGCAATAATAAAATATAATAAGGAGAACTCTACACCCATTGATATAAAAAGAGGAGTAAGACAAGGATGCATCCTATAACCAAGCTTGTTCAATTTATACACTGAGCAAATCTTTAAAAACATCACTGAGATGCCAGGCCTAGACATTAATGGGAAGATAATCAATAACCTAAGATATGCTGATGATACTGTACTACTAGGAGAAAATCCTAAAGATCTACAACAATTATTTAATATAATAAACATGACAAGCAAAAAATATAAACTAGATCTGAATATCAAACAGGCTAAAACTATGATCATAAACAAAGAAAACTCTCAAGACCTACAATTAAATATCAAAGTTCAAGGAATACATCTGGAGAAAGTTCAGAACTACAACTACCTGGGTCATACTATAACCGGTGATGGAAAATGTGCAACTGAAATAAATAAAAGAATAGGTATGGCAAAAAGTAATTTCAATGCCATGAAAAATATACTAACATCAAAACAAATAACACCATTGCTAAAACTAAGAATAGCAAAATGTTACATCTTCTCAATATTCCTGTATGGTGCAGAAACATGGACATTAGACCAGAAAACAGAACAGAAAATTGAAGCCTTTGAAATGTGAATTTATAGAAGAATATGTAGAATTGGATGGAAAGAAAAGAAAACAAACGAGGAATTTTAAAACAACTAAAATGAAAAGAGAACTATTAAACACAATTAGAGCAAGACAAATGAAATTTTGGGGTCATGTTAAAAGACACAACAGCCTAATAAAAGTAATGTTGGAAGTGAAAATACAAGGTAAAAGAGGCAGAGGCAGACCAAGACTAACATGGACGAGTAACATCAAAAGATGGAGAAGTCAGCCTATGATAATCTGCACCATCAAAGCAAGAGACAGAGTGGAATGGCGCTCCATGGTAGCCAACCTTCGGTGCGGAGACGGCACTCAATGATGATGATATAGTAGCTTGATGACGATCGGGTGTCATCTGTAGCACATGATTCTCCCTACCGAACGAGGTGGCTGTGGAGTCCCCATTAAAGTCGTTAGTTGTAGATATTAAGTTGTGTTTGTCATGATTAGTCTAGGCAATATAAGAAGCTAGTTTGCCATTCCTTTCCTTCTTGGCAGTGACTGTACTAGTCGGAGATCGCAGCCATTGTCTCTATACATGAGATCCTCTGTATGTCATTGCGGAGTTGGGACTGTAACCGGCATAACTTGTAAGTTGCTCCCACAACACCATTCTCCACCTGCTTCAACGGCTTCACATAACCCTCACATGGGTGGGGTGGGGCCTAAACGGGAGCTTCACCTTGCCCAGGGGTGTCCCGAAGACTAGCGGAGGAAAGGAGACGTCTTACTCCTCCTTTGGTAGGGCAGAACTCTACCCCGTTAACCCAAATAAAAAAAAATATACACAGCAGCCTACTAAAAGTAATCGTGAAAATACAAGGGAAAATAGGCAGAACATGACTAACATGGACGGGTAACATAAAAAATGGATAAGTCAGCCTATGACAACCTGCGCCATAAAAATGGATAAGTCAGCCTATGACAACATGCGCCATAAAAAATGGATAAGTCAGCCTATTACAACCTGCGCCATAAAAAATGGATAAGTCAGCCCATGACAACATGCACCATAAAAAATGGATAAGTCAGCCTATGACAACATGCACCATAAAAAATGGATAAGTCAGCCTATGACAACATGCACCATAAAAAATGGATAAGTCAGCCTATGACAACATGCACCATAAAAAATGGATAAGTCAGCCTATGACAACATGCGCCATAAAAAATGGATAAGTCAGCCTATGACAACATGCGCCATAAAAAATGGATAAGTCAGCCTATGACAACATGCGCCATAAAAAATGGATAAGTCAGCCTATGACAACATGCACCATAAAAAATGGATAAGTCAGCCTATGACAACATGCACCATAAAAAAAAGACAGAGCAGTTCGTCTACAGAAACCGCCACTGCGGTAACAATGGATTTACTTTCTTTGTAGAAATATTCACGTTAAAGGGAAACCAGCCATGACTTAATAACAGTCATGAGAAGCAAATATAAGAAACCATATTCGCAAATCTACTAGGCCGCCACGATCACTTTCTTTATCGGAAAGAAACCACATGTTGCGTGCGATATTCAGATTCACAACTACCAATAATATCAACCGACGAGGATAACAAATTGTTGTTGTAGCTGCAACTCCGTCCGTTCAAAGCTGGCAACAGTTACCTGACTAACCATTGATCACTTGTACAGGAGCAACATCTGCTTCTTCGTGCAAGCAACGATTTACATTCAACATGTTTGCTGCTAAGATGCAATACGCTTACATACTTCTAGTGAACTTTCGTGTGCATTCTTATATTTCTCTATCATCATCATCATCATCATCATCAAGTATCATGCCTGCTGGCGTAGGTGATCAACGTCTCTCCACAACTTTTAATCACGAGTTATTTATTATTTCTGTTGTTGACCTTCTGACAGGCCATTCTTTTACGCTGTCTGGTATCTTTTCTCTTTGCTTCCCTCTATCTCTTCGTCCCTCAATTTTCCCAGTTGTCACAATATATTTCAGTTGTTCCCTTCTCAATTCATGGCCATAAATTTCTCTATAGTGACGTTAATTTGCATTGTTATATTCCTGTTTTGCGTGATGTAGTGTGCACTTTATGTTTGCTGTGTCTGTTGTTGTTATATTTCTGTTTTGCTTGCTCTAGTGTGCACTTCATATAATACAATACAAATAATGTTCTTCCCAGATATTTAAAGTTTGTTAGTTGTTTTATAACATGGTTTTCTAAAGCTATGTTTGATGAAGAATTTGTGAAAATAAAATCCTAACAATGCAAATTAGCGTCACTATAAAGAAATGTTATATAGTTATATTTCTTTAAAGTTACGCTAATTTGCATTGTTAGATTTTTCTAAACCTATAGAAACTACGACGTTTTGTCAAAAGTCTCCATCGGTTTAAACATGCATTGTTCTTTCATTGCGAACTGCGAACTTTTTCTTGAACAGTCCCCCCATCGTTGTTTTTAGTGAGCTCTTATTGTAAACTCTACCCAAAACATCACTCTTTCTATAATTAACAATTGTAATAATAACTATTAATTTCTTTCTATAATTAACAATTGTAATACTCACTACTACATTCTTTCTATAATTAACAATTGTAATACTCACTACTACATTCTTTCTATAATTAACAATTGTAATACTCACTACTACATTCTTTCTATAATTAACAATTGTAATACTCACTACTACATTCTTTCTATAATTAACAATTGTAATACTCACTACTACATTCTTTCTATAATTAACAATTGTAATACTCACTACTACATTCTTTCTATAATTAACAATTGTAATACTCACTACTACATTCTTTCTATAATTAACAATTGTAATACTCACTACTACATTCTTTCTATAATTAACAATTACAATACTCACTACTACATTCTTTCTATAATTAACAATTGTAATACTCACTACTACATTCTTTCTATAATTAACAATTGTAATACTCACTACTACATTCTTTCTATAATTAACAATTGTAATACTCACTACTACATTCTTTCTATAATTAACAATTGTAATACTCACTACTACATTCTTTCTATAATTAACAATTACAATACTCACTACTACATTCTTTCTATAATTAACAATTGTAATACTCACTACTACATTCTTTCTATAATTAACAATTGTAATACTCACTACTCATCATCATCATCGAGTGCCTTCTCCGCAACGAAGGATCGCCATTCTACTCTGTTTCTTGCTTTGATGGTGCAGGCTGTCATAGATTGACTTGTCCATCTTTTGATGTTACTCGTCCATGTTAGTCTTGGTCTGCCTCTGCCTCTTTTACCTTGTATTTTTCATTCCAATATTACTTTTAGTAGGCTGTTGTGTCTTTTAACATGTCCCCAAAATTTCATTTGTCTTGTCTTAATTGTATTTAGTAGTTCTCTTTTTATTTTCAGTTGTTTTAAAACTTCATCATTTGTTATCTTTTCTTTCCATCCAATTCTACCTATTCTTCTATAAATCCACATTTCAAAGGCTTCAATTTTCTCTTCTGTTTTCTTGTCTAATGTTCATGTTTCTGCACCATACAGGAATATTGAGAAGATGTAACATTTTGCCATTCTTAGTTTCAGCCCTGTTGATATGTGTTTTGTTGTTAGTATATTTTTCATGGCATTAAAATTACTTTTTGCCATACCTATTCTTTTGTTTATTTCAATTTTGCATTTTCCATCATTGGTTATAGTATGTCCCAGGTAGTTGTAGCTCTGGACTGTCTCCAGATGTATTCCCTCAACTGTGATATTTAATTGTAGGTCTTGAGAATTTTCTTTGTTTATGATCATAGTTTTTTAGTCTTTTTGATATTCATTTCTAGTCCATAATTGTTTGCTTGTTATGTTTATTACATTAAGTAATTGTTGTAGATCTTTAGAATGTTCTGCTAGTAGAACAGTATCATCAGTATATCTTAGGTTGTTGATTATCTTTCCATTAATGTTTAGGCCTGGCATCTCTGAGATGTTTTTAAAGATTTGCTAAGTGTATAGATTGAACAAGCTTGGTGATAGGATGCATCCCTGTCTTACTCCTCTTTTTTGTCCATGGGTGTATAGTTCTCCTTGTTATATCTTATTATTGCTGTTTGCTCCCAGTACAAATTACATATTAGTCGTATGTCTGTGTCGTCTAAATGTATATCATTTAGGCAGTCTATCAGTTGGTTATGGTGTATTCTATTGAAAGCTTTGGTGTAATCTATAAAGCAGGCATATATTGGTTTGTTTACTTCTGTGTACGTTTCAATCAATGTTCTCATATTGAATATGGTTTCTTTTGTCCCACTGTTTTTCCTGAATCCAAATTGTTGCTCATCTAATTCAGTATTGATTTTATTCTGAATCCTTCCCTGTATAACTTTTAGTAAAATTTGTGTTACCTGGCTCATTAGGCTTATTGTTCTGAAATCACTGCATTCAACTGCACTATTCTTTTTACGCAATGCAATGAAAGTTGTTTTTAGATCGTTTGGTATGTATCTTGTATGGTATATTTCATTGCATATGTCTGTGATCACTTCGATGCCAAACTCTTCTAGAGTCTGTATCATCTCTATCTGTATATTGTCAGGTCCTGCTGCCTTTCCCTTTTTCATTGTTTTTATAGCTTTTTCTACTTCAGATTTCAGGATTTTATAGTTGTATGTACATTTTATGTCTGGCTTTTTGTCCCTTTCGTCATGAAACAATTCTGTTATATACTCTTGCCATCTATCTATTATATCTTTGTTGTCTGTTAGCATTCTTCCCTCTTTGCAATATATCCGTTTCGTACAGTTTTTTTGTCTTTATTCGTCATTCTCTTTATTTCTGTGTGCATCTCTTTTAAGTTTTGTTTACTTTCCATAGTTTCGACTTCTAGACATATTTGGTTGAGCCAGTCTTCTTTTGCCTTTTTGCACATTCTCCGTATTTCATTGTCTATATCCTTGTATCTGGCAGTGTTTTTCGCTTGTCTTCTTTCTTCCATTTTTTCTAAGATTTTGTCAGTTATCCATTTTTTTTTTTTACTTTTCTTTTTGGGCAAGGTGTTGCGGGATTCTTGCATGTTGTTTTTTATGCATTGCCAATTTGTTGCGACTTTTTCCTCAGGATTTTCTCTTCTGTGCTGCTCAATCCCCTCTTCTATTAGCTTCTGCTATGTGTTCTTTACTTGTACAATATAAGTTTCTTTTACATCTTTCTGGTTTAACGCTGTTATATCTATTGGTGTTGCTGAATTAGTTTTTTTGTTTGTTAATTGTTTATATAATTGTTAATGTATAATTCGATTTTCATTTTTATCATTGCAGGATTGTGATCTGAATTAATATCTGCTCCTGGGTAGGTTTTGACTTTCTTGACGCTGTTCCTGAATCTGCCTTTTATCATTATTCACTCACTACTACATTCTTTCTATAATTAACAATTGTAATAATCACTACTGCACTCTTTCTATAATTAACAATTGTAATAATTACTACTACACTCTTTCTATAATTAACAATTGTAATAATTACTACTACACTCTTTCTATAATTAACAATTGTAATAATCACTACTACACTCTTTCTATAATTAACAATTGTAATAATCACTACTACACTCTTTCTATAATTAACAATTGTAATAATTACCACTACACTCTTTCTATAATTAACAATTGTAATAATTACTACTACATTCTTTCTATAATTAACAATTGTAATAATTACTACTACACTCTTTCTATAATTAACAATTGTAATAATTACTACTACACTCTTTCTATAATTAACAATTGTAATAATTACTACTACATTCTTTCTATAATTAACAATTGTAATAATCACTGCTACACTCTATCTCTAAACGATATTCTGTTATTAACGCTGTCTTTCTAAAATATCAACTCTATTACACATTGTTCTCATTCACCCATTTGAAAAATCTCTTATGTCCTTCCATCCATGTAAGATGAGGTATTCTCTGCTCGCTCTCTCTCTCTCTCTCTCTCTCTCTCTCTCTCCATTGTGATTAATAAAGAAATTTATTAACTATAAAGTTGATGGTCGTCTGGTTTTTGACGTGATGACTTTGGTAATGAGATAATGACTTTGGTGACTTCATCCATGACTTCATACACGACTTTGGGAATGATGGCTGATCGTATATCCCTAAACCGGCCGTACGCTTATAATGAAGGGCGAAATGACGAAGTTTTTTCTTCATGACTTTGCAGCCCTGGTGTGACTCCCGGAGTTTCATGTTGGTCAGGAGGGATGTTGTCTAGATTCAAGAGGGCTACTGTGAGGTCTAGGGTAGACTTGTGAACTGGTTTATCATTTCACAAATTCACATTGCAGGGGAGATCTGAGCAATTACGGGCTGTTATTTGATGTACGGTAGGATAATCCGACGAATAACTGTGTTTCATATGCTCGGATTTGGAGACAAAAACAATGTCCTAACATCATCAAGCACTGTACATTAAAAATATATGACGATCAACATTTTCAGGAAGACGTGAACTTTCGGTCAATATGGCGGATAGGCGTCAGCAACCGTTAAAGACTGGGTCTGAAAAGTGTTCATTGTTGCAGTTTCCTAAAATTAAAAAAGGCCGGCTTGCTGCCGGAGCTACTGAGTTAAGTGCTCTGTGCACACCGTGAGCTGTGCGTTTAATCCGTTTTTATCGTGTTTCGATGTTCCGATTGCTTACGATGACTGATGATATCGTATGACGGGGAACAGGTGGTTGTGTTAACTTTCTGTGTGGTTTCGCAATATGTCTTTTGGCGTATACTGAGACTGCTATGATGGGGACTGCAGCTACCTTTCTTTGTTTGGGAGATGAGATATTAATTCGATGATTCCACTGGCACGGGCGGTTGAGCAAATATGGATTTTAATTCGTTTGCAGTGATACCGGGGCTTATATAACCATAAAGACATTGGTAATAATATTGTATTTATTGTGATAATGACTTGACATAACTGAATCCCTTTCAGCTATGAGCTGGTTGCTCTTTACAGTCCATGGCTTTCATGAAAGGATGTCAAGTTCTTGGTTCAACTGGTATGACAAATTGTGTCGTCATTGGTTGAATGTGTTTGAAGATATTGTTATCGCAAGTCAGTCTTGTGGAAACAGTGTAGAAATAGATACGATCCCTTGTGGGTGTATTGATTACAAGTTAGTTTGTCCTGTCATCATCATCGTCATCATCATCGTCATCATCATCGTCATCATCATCGTCATCATCATCGTCATCATCATCGTCATCATCATCGTCATCATCACCAGTTGGTTTGCCAGTTGGTGAAGACGATCATCTCTCTGCACATCACTCGGTCCGTCATACATGTCATAATTTCAGTCGGTGATCTTTTGTTTCGCCATTTTTGTAAGCTGTTCAATATTTTTTTCTCTTGGTTCTCCTCTGCTCTTCATTCCATTCATTCCAGCTGTTGTTATGGTATTTCCATGCCTTTTTTGCGCATGACATAACCAATAAATGTAGATTGTCTCTTCTTTATGATTTGTATGATATTTTTGGTTTCTCCAGCTCGTTTTAAACATTCTTCATTAGTAATATTTGCTATCCATAGAATTGGTATCATCCTCCTGAAAAACCAAATCTCAGATGCCTCTAATGTTCTTTGTGTTGTCTTGCTTATTGCCCATGGCTCACTCCCATATAGTAGAACAGGTTCGATGTAGCACTTTAGAACACGTATTCTAACATTAAATGACAATGGTTTGTTGTTACATAGAATGTTTTTCATTCGATTGAATTCTGTCTTTGCTTGTGCTTTTCTGCGTCTAATTTCTGCAGTTTGTGTGTTGTGGATTAGCCAATATGGTGTTGACTGACAGGATCATGCCCTGGTCTCAGCTAAATAGTCAAACTTTGATCTCTTCGATCTAAAAAATATATATTATTTATTTCCCCGAGTCGGTTGTCCTCGCCAAATATATCATTTATATTTTAAGTATCTGTTATGTGCACCGGGCGTGTCTCCAACCTTTGCTATCTTGTCTCATTTCTGTTTCACGATTTTTCCGATTTGTATATGCATCAATCATAATCTGATCATTTCAAAACCTACTTCGTTCCGTTTGTTTTTGGTCTCTCAAGGTTACAGCCGTTGAAGATATGCAGAAGATTAATGGTCTTGTTGACCTTCTGCAAAGCCATTCTCTTAAGCTGTCTGTTATTTTTTTCTCTTTGCTTCCCTCTATCTCTTCGTCCCTCAATTTTTCAAGTTGTTACAATATATTCCAGTTGTTCTCTTCTCACTACATGGCCAAAAAATGATGATTGTTTCTTCCTAATATTGGAAATTAGCTCTCTTTTTGCTTTGACCTCTCTCAGATTATCTTCATTACTCTTCTTAGTTGTCCATGGTACTCTCAACATTCTTCTGTAACACCACATTTCTACAGACTCCAGTGATTTTCTTGTCTGTTGTCCTATTGTCCATGATTCGCATCCATATATTAGACTGGCTCTACATAACATTTAAGAACTCTTTTTCTTGTTTCTATTGTCAAAAAATGATTGCATAGTATTTTCCTCATTTTTTTAAAGCTGCTTTTGCCTGAACCATTCTGCATCTCACCTCTTTGTAGCGATTTATCATTGTACAAAGAAATTACGACGGTGGTTTTCTGTTGCCTTCCGTCTGTTTCTTTACGGTTGACTCCGCTAGCCTTTGACTAAAAAGTCTCACCCACAAGGCAGTGGGAATGTTTTACTTCGGCGTACCCTCCTTTAGCCTTTTACTCTCCCGAGCTTACCTGCAAGGCAGCAGGGCAGCCACAGGTTGTACTGTTTACTGCATACAGTAGCAGGTAAAATTACCTGACCAAAGACTTTACCTTTACCTTTTATTAAACAATCTAAACAAATTATATGGGTGTAAACTCGCGTGCTAAGACGCCGGTTCAAGTCTCGTACTTTACCTTTACTTTACCCCCTTAAACAATCTTTGAGAATTCGTCCATGCATTTATATCCACATGTTGTTTATGTTAGTCTGTAGGAGACATTGATAGTTTGTAAAAATAAATGTTAACGTAGAATGCTTTGAAATTAACAAAATTTTTTTTAAAAACCACTCTCTTCTCATCCTTGTACTGTGTGCTTGTGTACCCAATTATCATCTTGCTTCGCTGAGTTTCAGAAGACTTAATTTATTAGCCCCTCCATTTTCCCGTACAGTTACATGTCAACAGTAATAATAACAATGAGAGTGTGTTCAGTTCTACAACCATGTACCAAATGGACAAAGGTGTACGAGTTCTGTGCAGGTAAAATAATCGTTGGCTAAAAAAGTGAGGAGTGATTCAGGTAAAAACAAAGACATCAATACTCAACACAAGGCAATTAAACCGTGTATGGTGCACCGAAACGTCAGGAAACACGGATTCTGTTTGGTGTGATTAGTATCTTGTGAATATGCATACAAAATTTAATATATGAATAGTTCGAATAAAACTAGAATGAGCGGATAAAAACACATATAAATTGCTTGTAAACAATTACTGGGAATATCTGACAGGACTAATAATGTTTCGAATTAAAAAGTCTTTACCACGGGATACGTACATTGGTAAAAACATTTTGATTACATTTAGTAACTTATTTAACAAGGAAGTTAATTCACTGCACATTTGATAATTCCATGGATATTTAGCCGTTTCAAGCAGATGAAGGGTTCAATATTCGCACGTTATTATTCAAGTACGCATGTGATTAAATAATACCATAACCTTTTTTTCAATTTTTTTTTTACTTGTTCCACGCATTGTTTCAAATTCCTGTAATCTCGTGGTTAGAGCGCCAAACTAAACTTACCATTTGATAAATTCAGTGTCCGACATGCAAGAGTTGACGAAATGAGATTGTGATGTCAATACCAGAATATTGAATTTGATTGCAATATTTACTGCAGGTCTTCAAACCTAAATCATCAATTTCATTTTATGTCGTCTTTGCACTAAATATTTTCTGCTGCGAATGCCATTTAACTTAGATTACGATACTGTAGTAAAAGTTACCGCATAAAACACACATTCCTAAGATCAGATCGTTTTCTGTGTTCAACATTTATCCCATCCGTGCACCTTCCTGATTACCATTTCTGGTGATCCTCGAGTCTTTAATTTGCTTCCATTGCTGTTGGGATGTCCTTTTTTTTTTACTTTATTTTGAGATTGTGAAATACATCGTTTAACGCGAAAAAAAAAAATCGACAATTTTCAAAAAATTTGCTGTTTCTTTTTATATTTTTTAGCTGTGAAATTTGCCGGTCATCGACAGATATCAAACAACACTTTGTAACTCAGGAAACACATCGAACAACGCTATGCCGTTACCGAACATGCTGAAAGACTTACGGCGACAGTATCGATAGACATTGTAACACGTCCGGTCTTTATGGTGAAACTCAGGTCAAAATCAACCTGAGCCAGAAATTTCGAGTTCCCTTGTTTTGCCTAGTGTGAAAACACGGAACTGCGAAAAGAGTTAAGAGAAATCACTACTTTTAGAGCACCTATTGTTACATGTTAGCGGTAGTAATTTTTACTACGGTATTGTAACTGGGAGAGCTACAGATAGGTATCGCAATATATTAAATCTGCCTTGATGTGCACGTTGTCATAGCTTTTCTGGTTTACCTTTTAGTGATGTTGGTTCATTTTAGGCTGTTTGCCACTGCCTTGTTTTACTTTGTATGTTTCCACAAAGATGCCTTTCAGTCGATTACTATGTCTCTTTACATGTCCTAAAAACACATTCAAATTGCGATAAATAGTTCCTTCTTCCTTTTAATTTGTTTCAAAGCTTCAGTCATTTTTTGTTTTTGTTTTTATTCTCTGTAATCCAATTTTTGTCTTTCCTCTTTAAACATCTATTCAAAGGATTTTAAGATTTTTATGCGCCTTCTAATTAAATGGGAATTTATTTTTCCTCTAACTCGTGCTTTCTTTGTGGCTTTGTCTTCCTCCGGTCTGAAGATGGTGCAATGTGATGGTTAATCCTCTCTGATAATTGTGAAAACAGGAGGCCATGTGTGCACTCTGCGCATGTTAAAGAACACATATCAATTACAAGTCGAAATGAGCATGTTACATTGGCTACTGCCTGTGCACAATTACTGAGCAATTTTCTCTTAACGTGACCATGCCATAAACCAGTGGTGGCCAACTTGAGGTTGCCCGAGGGCCGGATTAAAGCCAAGGCCAAGACCCGCGGGCCACACTTAAGAATATCGTCAAAAATGACAGTAGGGACCTATGCGATATAGTAATATATAAATAATGCTTGCACTTTGACTACATATTTGATTTGTAACAAATCCATTAATTATTCATTTTAAAATTACCTTTAATGTCTCAGTGCGACGATTGTGACTTGTCACAGCTTTCCACCAGAGATTTGAAGTCCACTTCCATTTTTGACGTGCCGATTCGGAGAGTTTGGGACAATGTCGAATCGGTCATTCTGTTCCTGGTCTTAGATTTAATTAACTTCATGGAAGAGAATGTTGTCTCGCAGAGATATGTGCTGCCGAATATAGAGCATATCTTTAGTGCCCATTTTCTCAGACACGGGTAACGTTCATTTGGTAGCAATTTCCAGAAGTCAGCTCCTAATGCCTTTACAGTACTGAGGAAGGGGTCACACTGAAGGTCACACAACTCTAGTTGAAGATCTGATGGCTGGCACTCCACTGTGCACTTAATTGGGTTATTAAAAAGTTCCGTTTGCGGACGAAACATTTCAAAATCTTGAAATCGTCGATCAAATTCACAAATCAAATGTTCAATGTCAGCTGCGTACTTACTGAAGTTTGCACTTTCTATCTCTGACAACAACTGCTTACAACTTGAAAAATGGAACAGATCATTTTTTTGCAAAGAAAGTCTAAATAGATTCAGCTTCTTTTTAAAACCATCAACATATCCCATCAATTGAAAAATGGTTTGCTTTTCCCCTTGTAGCTGCAAATTCAATATGTTCAAATGTTGTGTGATGTCTGTGAGATATGCCAGATTATGAAGGAAATTAATGTCTTTGAGTGCATGTTGAAGATCAATGGAGCATGGTAAGTTCTCTCGCAGGAAGTCATAAATGTCATTCTTCAGTTCAAAAAATATTATTAAACATTTCCCTTGACTAAGCCATCTTACTTCTGTATAAAGCAGGAGATCACCGTAGCTAGAATCTACTTCCTCTAAAAATGATAAAAACTTCCTGTGATTTAAAGACTGGTGTCCTCCTCTTATCAAATTTGTTATTTTCACAACAGTAGCCATGGTGTCTTTTAGATTTATGGACTTTGCACAAAGGGCCTCTTGATGAATTATGCAATGCAATGTAGGTACGTTAATTTTGTTTTGCTTTAGAAGTCCAACAAAACCAGTATTTGAACCAATAAAAGCTTTGCAACCATCAGTACACACTGCAGACAACTTTCCAAAACCACCTACTTCATCTACGGCACTATGAACTGCAGAAAATATGTCTGTCCCTCTACAAGTGTCATGCAAAGAGCAAACTTTCAACAATCCTTCAATAACAGTAAAATCCTCCTGGATAACTTTAACAAAAATAAGAAGCTGGCAAGTGTCAGTGATGTCAGTACTTTCATCAATCGCGAGCGAAAAATATGAGCAGTTTTCAATACAAGATTTTAAACTTTGAGACAGTTGCAGACTGATGTCTTCTGTTCTTCTGGCTACAGTTTGTTTTGAAAGAGGCACAGATTCAAATTCTTTGGCTATTTTTTCTTGACCGAATGCCTTTGCCATTTGAATCGCACATTTCTTCACAAAATTTCCGTCAGTAAAGGGTTTTTTAGATTTTGCAAGCTCATAGGTAACTGTAGCACGGGCGTAATACCGACCACATTACCCCAAAAATCATGTGCTGAAGGTCTGTAAAATATAGGGTCACTAACACCATATTTCCCTATACGCCACTTGGCGTGACGGGGGTACTTTACTTTTTTTTTTTATAGGTAACTGTATATGATGCAATGATCGATGACTCTTTAATTTTATTGCCCTTTGTATACATACTTTGCTGTTGATTCAACTTTGTCTTCAGCTGTTCAACCAAAAGCTTCCTAGCTTCAATGCTATGTTTCTCATACATGTTTTGATGATGTGTGGCATAGTGCCGATTTAAATTATATTCCTTCAAAACGGCTAACACTTGAACGCAAATTAAGCACTGAGGTTTACTATCCTTATTGAAGATGAACAAATAATCTAATTCCCATTCAGGTTTAAATATGCGATTTTCACTATCAACTTTTCTACGTTTTAACATGATTTAATACAAAATCTCACATCAAAGTTAAAAGTCACAGAATGTTGGTCCACTATCGAAAATAAGTCCAGATTTGACAGTTATACACAGACTTGTGTTTGACAATGAAATCAAAAGATTGTGACCAAATAAACACGTTGCAGTCATTTTATGGACAAGACAAGACGATGAGATCAAAGGGAATGAAGGTGAACAGTGAAACATTTTGAATGTAACTTCAAAGACAGAATTAGAGCTACGAAGTCCCCTCACCCCTGTCCCTCCCAACCTCATTAACCCCTTACCGCGAAATGAAAGAGCCACCACAAGTCCAGACGACAAATGTTGAGCCAAAGATCTGACGCTATCACCGCACTGACAATAAAGCAACTTTGCGGTACCAACTCGAAGCAAAGACTTTGAATATTGTCGGCACCATTAGTTGTGCAGTGTGTGTGTGTGTGTGTGTGTGTGTGTGTGTGTGTGTGTGTGTGTGTGTGTGTGTGTGTGTGTGTGGTGTGTGTGTGTGTGTGTGTGTGTGTGTGTGTGTGTGTGTGTGTGTGTGTGTGTGTGTGTGTGTGTGTGTGTGTGTGTGTGTGTGTGTGTGTGTGTGTGTGTGTGTGTGTGTGTGTGTGTGTGTGTGTGTGTGTGTGTGTGTTATTTGAAATTATGTTGCCAATCTAGCTGTTGCGAGAAATTGACAGAGATTTTCAAATTGTGTATTCTTGAACGATAGAAGAGTTAACTCCGACACGGATTAAAACCAGGAGAAATCCGCTATTAGGGGTAAAAAATGAAGTAAGTCCGTGGAGCTTCGCGGGCCAAGAAAACTAGGCTGGCGGGCCGGATCCGGCCCGCGGGCCGCCATTTGGCCACCCCTGCCATAAACAGTCGTGTCGAGCCGAAAAAAATGCAGATATTGCGGTTTGCCGTAAACTATGAACATTAGCCCACCAGCGCCCACTTAACGTCATCGGGTGAGCGGTGAAGAAGAAAGCATCGTATTTAACTGGATCAGTTTGCAACTCCTTGTCATTCATATATGCCCTTTTTACATTGCAATATAAAAATAAGGGCTGAGGTAATATCAAGTACGGAAGCTTTTTATCAACGCAACAAAAGAGATTTCAGAGACAAGATGTTTCATGGTTTTAAGAATCAATCTATATATTTATATTTGTCTAACATATTATATATGAGTATTTCGATAATTGAAAAAGCTATTAGATTTCACCAATATCAAGATGATACAAGACATGTAAAAAGAATATGGTTTGATGGAGTTCACACTAATCAAATTTAGCGTGGTACACTATGCGGCGAAACATGCGCTGCCGAAATCAGAATGGCGCACAGTGCGGCGAAACACACAGAAAGAGTTAACGGGATGAAATGGGAGAAATGACTGTTTGAATGACGTCATCTTACCTATCTTATTTATCCTCCGATGTATTTATGTGGTCTACCTTTTCATTTGTCATTCGCGAGTAAATCTTGAGACTTCCTAAGAAGAACAACTTTCAGAGTAAAATAAAGAGATTTTGTTGCACTACAGTACGCTGCTGCTTTATCGATTGAAGAAAAAAACGAGATGTGATTGTGTAGACAATAAGAACTGTACACAAGTAAATTTAAATGAAAATATAGAAGTATTCGGTTTTAAAATGTCTAATCAACTCTCAAAAGAAACTATATAGTAAATCTTCCGGATAAGGTAGGACTGAATATTTCCGTTGCAGTCTTTATAGTAAATCTTCTACTTCCTTCCTTCCTCATTTGCCTTTCAGTATCAAGGAGAGATATAATTTACGGTTTTTTATTACTCTTATGTTGGCCTCTGTTGCTCTTATGTTTCCTAGTGTGTCCAGTATTCCGTCGATGCATCTTTTTCGTGGTCGACCCTTGGGTCTGGTGTTCTCGCAACGTTTATTGAAGGTTCGTTGTGTTTTGTGTTTTGATCTTTCTGCCTTGTCGCGTGGCCAAACCATTTTATCTGTTGTTTCTGTATATATTTTATGGCGGAGGCTATTCCTAGCTTTTTTCTCAGTACTTTATTTCTGATTTTGTCTCTTAGGCTGTTTCCTGTCATTCGTCTAACACATTTCATCTCATTAGAGGCTATTGTAATCAATCGTCCATGTTATAATTCAGTGATCCTCATTAAGTATTGTTGAGTATATGAGGATTTTTGACACGATAACGGACTGGGAAGAGTTTGCTAATTTTCGAGGGCAAATAATAGCCCATAGAGGAGGCGAAGTTAAAATTAGATAAACTGCGGATTATAGTTGTTCACAAAGGACAGGCACAAGTTATAGCATCTGATAAGATCCTTACACGAGCACGGAACGCATTGTCCTTTGAGGCTGATATGACAATCGAGCACCAAATTAATTGTCTTTTGAGACTGATATGACCATCCAGCGCTGAGCTAATTATCGTTTGAGGCTGATACGACCATCAAGCACTGAGTTAATTATCGTTTGAAACATGTAACCATGGAGCACAGAGCTCATTGTCCGTTAAGGCTGAAATGACAATCCAACGCTGAATTAATTGTTCTTTGAGATTAATTTGACCGAAGACCTACCAGCAATAAATAGATAGAACGTTCACTTTAGAGTTTCGATTGTCCCTCAAATGTGTTGTTAATTGTCATGGAAATCGGTTATTTGCACCTTTTGTCATGTGAGTACACGCGCTACATCAAGGGATCTCCACAATTTCCTGTCTGGCGTGTTGTTCATCATCTACTGTCATCTGTTGTGCCATAATGTCAGTCCATTGAAGATATTTATCTCTCTATATCTTTGCAGTTTTTACTGGAATTGTTTTATCTTTCACATTGTTATTCATATTTAAAGAATTCAGAAAGAAAGAAAGAAAGAAAGAATGAAAGAAAGAAAGAAAGAAAGAAAGAAAGAAGGAAAGAAAGAAAGAAAGAAAGAAAGAAAGAAAGAAAGAAAGAAAGAAAGAAAGAAAGAAAGAAAAAAGAAAGAAAAAAAGAAAGAAATAAAGAAATGTATGGCGTATGAGGAAAATGATATTAGCATATTTCATTATGGGAGCCGCGATAGCTCAGTGGTTAGTGAACTGGACTACAACGGACAAGGGTAGGGTTCGATCCCAACCGACGGCTTCCGGGTTCACCCAGCCTTAAATGGATACCGGATTTTTTTCTGGGAAAGTAAAACGGCACGGGCGTAATACCGACCACATTATCCCAAATATCATGTGCTGAAGGTCTGTAAAATTTATGGTCACTAACACCATATTCCCTATACGCCACTTGGCGTAACGGGGGCTCTTTACTTTCTTTCTTTATTTTTATATTTCATTATGTAATAAGGTCAACATTACGCCAGAACCGGATTTTTTTTCCCGCCACAAGTTCTTAGGTGCCCATTTATGGTTGGGTTAATTTAGAAATCATCAGTCGGGATCGAACCAGACCTCTTGCCCTGAGTAATCCACTACATTCTCTGCCACTCTACTTCTGTTTTGTTCTCGTGTTTGACACTGACATCAACTGTCCTTATCCAATTTCTGGAGTGTTCCGTTGGATTTACATGGAAGCCTAGGATAATGAGGACGCATTTGCCGAATAGATAACATGTACATACGCATTATATGTGTTCTCTCCTCTGGTGATAACCTGTAGACTACTGAAGGAATGGATAATATCGTTGCCGTAGACGCGTTGTGGTTTATTTGCAGCTTTCGGCATAACATTTGACTTTACCACGGCGATTTTTGCCTAGCGGGTAGCCTTACCTCTTCGATCCCTCTAGCTTGGCCAGACTAGACAGGTTAGTCTGTTACTAGAGGTACAATAAAGAGGTGGAGTAGGGTTTATATGGTACTGGTTCACCGATCCTGGTACAAACCATCAGGGGTTCAGGCAAAGAAATGTAAATGAATGCATACAAATGCGAAGCTACAGTAAAGCTAAATGTGAGGGGGAGAATTTGAAAAAAATATTATAAAAATGGTATGGTAAAAGAGTTACGTGATTGATAGACGACACACATTTGAACGACGCTTCTGCTCAATATGCCTTCAGCAGGAAACCATCAGCTATGCGTTGCTGGCAGCTTCTTGCTCTAGTGTTGTTAGGCGTCTTGTCCATCTATCCATAAAGGGTATAACACGTACTGAAACATAATGAGTGTTTATATATGATTGTGATCAGTTGAGATTTTTTTTCTAGATCATTCTTTGCGTATTATTCGTATACACGCTATCTATCAATAAAATATAAATATTTTGTGTGTAAAACCACATGATCAATAATCTCATGAACTTTCCTTAGTTATTTTATTTATTCTTCTCAAATATGAAACGAATGAAGCAGAGGTTCTTCCTTGTCTCAACTGCACTGTGGATGTTTTCATAATTCGTCGTGCTTGTAGTTCAATTAACTTTAAACTAGTGAGGCGGATATAATTCACAACTCAATTCCGTTTGTTTTATTAAATGCTTCTATCGTACACTAGCAAAAAGACAGAAGTAATGGCAGCAACAAAGAAAAAGACATCACAACAATGAACAATAAAGACAAGTGGGAGAATATTAAAACAGGTAAATGAATTTAAATATCTTGGAACAATGTTGATCTCAGATGTACAACAGAGGCTCAGGCAAAAACAACTTCCCAAAAAATGAAGAAGATACTGTACAATCTATTTTTGACAATAGAAACAAGAAAATTAGTTCTTGCATGTTATGTAGAGCCAGTATTAACATATTGATGTAATTCATGGACAGTATGACAAAATACAAGAAAATTACTAGACGCTGTAGAAATGTGGTTTTACAGAAGAATATTGAGAATACAATGGGCAGTTAAAGAGAGTAATGAAAACGTTCTGAAAGAGGTCAAAGCAAAGAGCGAGATTTTCAAAATTAGGAAAAAACAATCATCATGTTGTGACCATGTAATGAGAAGAGAACAACTGGAATATATTGTAACAAGTGGGAAGGTTGAGGGACGAAGAGAGAGAGAGAGAGAGAGAGAGAGAGAGAGATAGAGAGAGAGAGAGAGAGAGAGAGAGAGAGGGAAGCATATAGAAAAGATACCAGACAGCTTAAGAGAATGGTTTAACAGAAGGTCAACAACAGAATTTATAAACAACTGTCGAGATCGTAAGTTGTGGAAAGACATGATCACCTACGGCAGCAAGCATTGTGATGGATGATGATCGTACGCTAATAATGATTCAATATGCATTTAAAATAATACAAATAGGAGAAATGCATATACTAGACGTATAATCTTACATATATCTGGGCAGTAATATAGACAAAGAGGGAGGAATAGAAAATGATACCACAACTAGGATATCAAAAGCAAGAGGAGTATTTGTTTCATTGGAAACATATGGAAGTCCGAAGAAATTAGTTGAAATACTAAAATAAAAATGTTCAACTCCAATGTTAAGTCAGCCTTATTATATGGCTGTAAAACATGGAGAACAACAAAAACGACAATCATGAAGATACAGACTTTCATTAATGGATACTAACGCAGAATAAAATGATTCAAATGGCAGGAAAAAATCACTAACATAGAATTATGGAAATGTACCTGTCAAATCATCATCATCAAGTACCAGGTCTACTGGCGTAGGTGATCATGTCTCTCCACAACTTTCGATCTCGACAGTTATTTATCATTTCTGTTGTTGACCTTCTGCCGAGCCATTCTCTTAAGCTGTCTGGTATTTTCTCTCTTCGCTTCTCTCTATCTCTTCGTCCCTCAAATTTCCCAGTTGTTACAATATATTCCAGTTGTTCTCTTCTCATTACATGGCCAAAAAAATTATGATTGTTTCTTCCTAATATTGGAAATTAGCTCTCTTTTTGCTTTGGCCTCTTTCAGAACGTTTTCATTAATCTTCTTATTTGTCCATGGTATTCTCAACATTCTTCTGTAAAATCACATTTCTACAGACTCCATTGATTTTCTTGTTTGTTGTCCTATTGTCCGTGATTCACATCCATATATTAAGACTGACTCTACATAACATTTAAGAACTCTTTTTCTTTTTTCGATTGTCAAAAATGGATTGCATAGTATCACCTGTCAAACACCAGTGGATAAAGAGATGCAGCGAAGACGATGGCGCTGGATAGGACACACACTGCGGAAGCCAACTGGGAGGATACACAACATGTGTTTTTTTTGGAATCCCTAGGAAAAAACAGAGAGGAAAACCAAGGAATTATTGGAGAAGACAGATGGAAGCAGAGATGAAGATGATGGGGAAGATATGGAGTGATCTTAAAAGAAACAGAACGGCTTTGAAAGTGTTTGTTGAAGACCTGTGATCCACAGGGAGCTGAAAGTGTTTGTTTAATACCTATGATCCACAGGGAGCTGAAAGCGTTTGTTTAAGACCTATGATCCACAGGGGGCTGAAAGTGTTTGTTGAAGACCTATGATCCACAGGGAGCTGAAATGTGTTTGTTTAAGACCTATGATCCCACAGGGAGCTGAAAGTGTTTGTTTAAGACCTATGATCCACAGGGAGCTGAAAGTGTTTGTTTAAGACCTATGATCACAGGGAGCTGAAAGTGTTTGTTTAAGACCTATGATCCACAGGGAGCTGAAAGTGTTTGTTTAAGACCTATGATCCACTGTGAGCTGAAAGTGTTTGTTTAAGACCTGTAATCCATAGGGAGCTGAAAGTGTTTGTTTAAGACCTATGATCACAGGGAGCTGAAAGTGTTTGTTTAAGACCTATGATCCACAGGGAGCTGAAAGTGTTTGTTTAAGACCTATGATCCCACAGGGAGCTGAAAGTGTTTGTTTAAGACCTATGATCCACAGGGAGCTGAAAATGTTTGTTGAAGACCTATGATCCACAGGGAGCTGAAAGGTAGAAGAAGAAGTGTTTATTTACTTTCTCTCACCTCGTATCTTCAATGTCCAGAGCATGTAGAATGTACGGCCCAATGTTTGTGGTGTGTCTCGCACTTAGTGTTGATCATCATGTCTGCTATTTCATTGATCCATATATTTCTAAGTCTGCATATTCCTATTGCTGTCAAGTGTTAATGCTTTCTTTGGGATACTGCCTGGCGGTGGTCACGTTATGCATCCAAATCATTCAGTCTGTTGGTGCATACATGATCCAGCACTTGTGTGTCTCCAACAATTTTTTTTCTCTTTCCGAATCTGATCCCTTCTGCACACACCCAGTTTTATTTGTATGCTTCTGAATACCGCAAAGATGATGTTCTTTTCCATTACTTGGCTACTGAGCTCTTTCATCCGTTTTGATCATGTTTCGATATTCCAATTGTTTACGATGAATGATGATATCGTATGATAGGGAACAGTTGGCTGTGTTCACTTTCTGTGCAGTTTCGCATTATGTCTTTTGGCGTGTGATGAGACTGCTGTGATGGGGACTATAGCTGCCTTTCTTTGTTTTGGAGATGAGACAGTAATTCGGATGATTCCACTGGCACGGACGGTTGAACAATTATGGATTTTAATTCGTTTGCAGTGACACTGGGGCCTTCCACAACCAAAGAACCAATCTTTAGCTACCAACACTCAAGACTGGAATTGGTAACATGGTTTTTGGTGGGAATACTGTGTTATTTTGTATCGTCTTTGTAAAAAAAAGTAAAGTACCCCCGTCACGCCAAGTGGCGTATATGGAACATGATGTTAGTGACCATATTTTTTACAGACCTTCGGCACATGATTTTTGGGGTGATGTGGTCGGTATTACGCCCGTGCCGCTTCACTTTCCCTGAAAAAAAATCAGGTACCCATTAAAGGCTGGGTGAACCCGAAAGCCGTCGGTTGGGATCGAACCCTACTTCTTGTCCTTTGTAGTCCAGTTCACTAACCTGAGCTCATCGTCTTTGTGCATCTTGCATATTTCTTCTTCTTTCGTCATTAACTGCCTTTCAGCGTCGATATAATTTGCGGTCTTTTGCTTTCCTGTTAGCCTCTTCTGCTGTTTCCTAGTGTTTCTAACATTCCATCAATCCATTTTTTTCGAGGGTCGGCCCTTGTGTCTGATATTTTCACACTGTTTTATTAAAGGCTCGTTGTATTTTGTTTTGGTCTTTCTGCCTATTGCGTGGCCAACCCATTTTATCTGTTGTTTCTTTATGTATGGCATAAACGATAATATTTTACTAAACCATTGACTTCTCATGATTGCTTGCTACCAACCACCTTTAATAAACGTTGCAATAACACCAGACCCAAGGGTCGACTACGAAAAAGATAAATTGACGAAATATTAGAAGCACTAGAAAACATAATAGCAGCAGAGGCGAACAGAAGAGCAAAAGACCGCAAATTATATCTCCCCTCGACGCTGAAAGGTAAATGAGGAAAGAAATAAGAAAAAGCAACATCTGTTTAGTCTTTGCATGTTTTCACATAAAAATATTTATATGTTTTGTTAAATCATGGAAGATTTTGGCAGTTTTCTCTTCTTGCTATAAAACATTGTAAATTTAACACCAAAAAAGCTCTTATTTTCTAATTCTACATATATAAAAATATCAATATACAGATAGAATAAATTATATTATAAAAGTTTTAATCAGAATAAATTATATTATAAAAGTTTTAATCAAAAAGAACCATGAAGGTATTTTTTTCACAATATCATAAATGATGCTATGGAGCACCGTATTCCAAATGTAACCAAATCTCCACAGGTAGAAATCAATGTTTATTAATTCCAGTAATATTTTGACGTAATTGCAAACGTTCTGGGGGAAACTACGGCTTTGTCGTAGCGCCGGAAGCGGAAGATGTTGCCGATGATTCATTGCGCACAACAACAAAAAAAGCCACGTCACAGTATGTGGCCATCGTTGCTCAATAAAAAAACAGCTGTAAAGCTAACACAGCTTTGGTCTGATTGAAGAAGGATTTACGCGGGATAATAAAACAGCTGAAACAGCCTAGTTCTAGCCAAACAATCATTTGCGCACAATAATAAAATAACAACTAAACTAACTCCGCTTTGGTCTGAGTAAAGAATGATTTACATAAAATAATAGTAATTCAGAATGAAATAACCTTGATTTGACTAATTAAGGATTTAAGTGAAACAACAGAACAGACGGTTTTGTTTCTGTCATCGTTGTAATTAGATAGTTCCTGCAGTATAAAAATCACACAGAAATATCTTAGCACGAAATTCGTAGCATCCACGAATGTACTTTTGAACGTTGAAGAAAGTTTATTAATATCAAAGTAATGATACAAAGAAGTTTACTTTCTGAATTGTACATGGGAAGTTTAAATAGCTCTAGTCGTGAGTAATTAATTATTTACGCTGTTCATTAAAACAGTTAAACAGAGTTTGTACTTGCTAATTAATTATAAACACTGTTTTATAAAACAGGTAAACAGAAATAGCTCCAGCAATTTGGGGCCTCGGTAGTTAAGTTGTGAAAACCACCCGATTGAGCTAGCGACGTTCGGACAACCCGTGTTCGATTCCCGCTGGAAGCAGTGTGAGTTGTACTCGTGGTTGGAAAAAAAAAAATACCCACGCGGTCGAACAAACCGTTGGCAGAAATGGGTACCAGTGTAGCACTCTGGGAATGTGAGGAATGCCGCCTCGCATCGTAAATTTCGATGCTTGAAGCGACACCATCAGAAGTCTCCGAACACTTCTGGACAGGCGGCCGAGCACATGTGGGTGAAAACTCGTGTGCTTAGACGCCGATTCACGTCTCGTACTTTACTTGTAGCCCCAGCAAATGTATTATTTATGTAGTTTAGTGAAACATCTATCAGTCAAAAACATCATCAATGCACACATCATGTAAGGATGACGACATTCAGTTCCTAGAAGACCTGTTACATCACACAGTTTCATTTGATGAAATGCTGTCTTTACTAGTGCAATTGTATATGTTACTTCAGAGTAGTGTATCCATTCCAAAGTAACTGTTGTGCCATGGTATGTAAAACTGACCACCTGTTGTAGTAATACTCCAATTATTTTGCTCTTGTGTGACTGTATGCTCAGAGTTGTTCCGAAAAATCGATTTATTATTGCAGTTGCTTTTTCTCTATTTTATGTAGCACAGATCTTGAGCGCACACTTTCATAACAATCCTGTTATATTCCATTGTTAACAATCATGTATATTCCATTGTTATCAATCCTGTATATTCCATTGTTAACAATCCTGTATATTCCATTGTTAACAATCCTGTATATTCCATTGTTATCGCACCATGCCTTTTCCATATTTTGTTTCCAATGTCCATCTCTTTGATCGCATATCCTACTTCAGCAAGAACTTTGAGCACCGTGTTGTCCTCCCTCTTCGATTCCCACCCACATGGCCAGATTGGATAGTCCATTCCCAGACGTACCACTGTGAGGTGGAGTTGGGTTTTCGATCAGCTTTGGTGCTCAACTATCCTGACGCACACAGTCAACTATGGGTCGCTGATCGCTCTTAGTTCAGTTGCTGGTCTCTATACTCTCATTTAACATCCGAGGTCGTTTGAGGCCTGCTTATATGTACAAGTCTAAAGTTCGAAACACGTTCTTATAGTCGAAAAGAATTGACACCTCATTTTTGTCAACTCGGCCGAGCTTCATCTAAATATGTCCAATCAAATTGGCAGCCCTATACCCCATTTACAAATGATGTGAATGATGGGATGCCATTGTCTTTAATTTATTTGTAAATATGTATTATTTGTAAATCGTGTTGGTTCAATGGTTGGCTAGCTTGCATATATAGTCTATGTATGTAATAAACAGTAGGGGGATAGAACACACCCAGGTCTTACACCCGATTTAACTTCGAAGTTATTAAATCAGGTTGTTAAATCAGGTGTAAGACAGGGGTGCGTACTATCCCCCCTACTGTTTATTACATATATGGACTATATATGCAAGCTAGCCAACCCATCAGAGATCGAGGAGATCAACGAGCTTTTATTTACAGACGATCAGGCACTAATGCATGAAACAATAGAAGACCTACAAGAATACTTAAACAAACTCAACATCTAAGGAACAAAATACAACATGAAAATCAACATCAACAAAACAGAAGTCATGAATGTCGCCAAAAATAAACAGAACATCAACATAACTATAGAAGGCAGACAACTAAAACAAGTAGAGGAAATCAAATACCTAGGAAGTCTAACGACAAAGGATAATTCTCAAACAGCAGAGATAGAATCAAGATTCAACAAAGCTTGTCAAATCATTAGACAGTTATCACCACTATTGTCCAACAGGGAAATAACTCTGGAGGCAAAACGAGCACTCTACAATATAATCTTCATCCCAACGTTTTGCTTCCAATGCCAGACCTGGACCCTAGATGCAAGAACAATAAGAAAATAACTTCTACAGAGATGAAATGTGTTAGACGAATGACAGGAAACAGTCTGAGAGACAAGATCAGAATTGAATAACTGAGAAAAAAGCTAGGAATAGCCCCCGCCATAAAATATATAAGGAAACCATAAAATGGTTTGGCCGCGTGACAAGGCAGAAAGAACAAAACACAACACAACGAGCCTTCAACAAACGTTGTGAGAACACCAGACCCAAGGGAATCATGAAAAAGATGGGTCGAAGGAATATTAGAAGCACTAGGAAACATAACAGCAGCAGAGGCGAACTGAAGAACAAAAGACCACAAATTATATCTCCCCTAGACGCTGAAAGGCAGATGAGGAAGGAAAGAAGAAGTGTTGGTTCTATTACTCTTGTTACAGCGAACCCGTAATGTTTCATGAGCATGAGAGAATGTTAGTAGCGAAAAAATGTGGTGCTAGTGCTTACATTTTTCAATGTCATTTTGGTGATGTGGTCAGTATCACGCTGGGCCGTCCTATCCATTTTATAGGTTGGTGAACCGAAATTTTTGTGGGGCCTAAAATTATCGCAACATTTAGGAATCGAACTCGAACCATCTTGATCAACAAACGAACGCATTACCCACTTTGCCACTAATACTTTATGCTCATGAATGTTCATACAAGTGTAACAACAACGAAAAGAAAATAGCTGCTAACGCTATTTGTACTTTGTGTTGAAAGAGCACAACAATAAACACTATAATATTTCTAATATGAAATCACGAGGAAAAGTGACAAGACAATAAACAAAAAATCGCAAACTAATAAACAAGTTCTATAAAATATCGCGCGCTTAACGTGGTTGGGAAAAGCTAATTTCAAAGCTGTCATGCAAACAGCGCGACTGCAGCTTCGTTCGGGCTAAGCTGTGTTTTCCACGCCTGCCCACGGGACGGGAGACCCTGAGCGTGACACGCGAGTGTTAAAAGGCAGCGTTCGAACCCAGCGCACACCTGTCGACTGCAGGAGGTATTAGTCACCCAGGTAATTAATATTGCATCATTGTTATCTGCTGTGTTATATCAATGTCATATTGCAGGATATATCGACTGGCTAGAAAGTAGGTCATCACCTGCTCTATATATGTTGTGAATAGACGTATTTGTTTTAACTAAACAGCTTTTCCAAGCTACTAAACTTGTTATTTTTTTTTATATAATATCTTTCTTTAAGGAAGTTTGCAACGCATAATGTCAACGTCTTCGTTTATAGGGCTTTAGTTTAGAGATCGGCAAGCAACATTTTAGAATGAGTCATCAGTATCAAGTGATGTTTCATACCGCGTTGACGATTCTTGTTTAATTCCTTCCATTTTTGCATACATTATTTTTCCATATGCTGGCTATATTCACAATTTCGTAGATAAAATTGTAGTAGCGTAGTGGTTAGGAAGCTGGCGTGGGCATAAATTAAACGTGTGCCCAGTCTTTGTCTGATCCTCTCCGTGCAACTAAATCTAGTGGAAGACTAGATGAGAGGTTGCTCAATTATTTCATGAAAGGTAATAAGTGCAAGAAATCGCACTGCTCTCTTCTTATCTCTTGGCGATACTGTAAGGGAAGAAAAAGAAAAAAAGAAGATGATGATGAACAAGAAGAAGGAAAACGAGAAGCACAAGGAGAACATATTTTGTGGCATATAGGGCGTTAGTGCATTGTATTTTTATTGATTATCAGCATTGTTTGGGTGGGGGGGGGTGGGGTGTTGGAGGCAATGCGGCCATGATGGTAACGCCTACATTGTTTACTTTTATCCTGTTTATCATCTATGACAGTGAAGTGATCATATTCCCAAACAAATGTTGTCTGGTGAACTTAATGACGGAAAGAGACCAATGGGCAGTCCTGTGCTGAGATATAAGGATGTTTGCAGGGCCTCCTTTACAGAATGATATATCAGTGAAAGAAATTGGGAATATCTGGTTGCAAATCGTAGCACACGGAAAATAACAATTACAAATGGCACATTAACATTCGAGGTGGTGCTATCAAATTCAGAAGACAAAAGGCGCAGGAGAAAAGAGACGAGACCTGGCATCACTAATACATCTTGTTCGTTCTGTGGCCGGATCTATCTATCCAATGTTGGCAGATTCAGCCACGAGAGAAGCTGTTCAGCAAAGCACCATTATTAAACTACTGACTCATTATGATTGCTTGCTACTAACCGTCTGTCAAGACGCCAAAGACCATATATATATATATAGAGACTATGAGAATAAAACAGAGCAGCAAGTATGGAATCTAGTGGACATTGACCAATCAATTTATCCACCAACTTTGCTGATACTCTGGCTCTCCTTTCACATAATCGTAAACAAAAGCATAAAATCGTTGATATTCTTGCTTATGCAGAGACATTGGTGCTACCAGTGCTGGATAATGGTTTGGTTATGCCCACGCTATGGTAAATGCATATCGTAAGGTTGGAATGGCTTCACAATGAGGCCCTACGGAAAATGATGAGATACACCTATATATTCAGTGCGGTACCTATTTGATTTATCGAGAGTATGGAACAAGGATTTTCATGTCCGAGCCTATTTGAGTGCCGTAAAATGCATAAAGCATCCCTTACATTCGGAATTTGGTACGACCAAGGACAGACGTCTCATGTGCGGTAAATTCTGGACGGCCAATGCGGTCTATAAAGAAAGATAGTAGATGAACCGAATGAAATTAAGACTGTCAAAGATTGAATTAAAGAACAGAGGAAACATTCTAATTTGGATTTTTATTCGTTTTTTTTTTTAACTATATTTTTTCACTTTCTGTTACAAAAGTAAAGTAAAGTAAAGTAAAGTAAAGTAAAGTAAAGTAAAGTAAAGTAAAGTAAAGTAAAGTAAAGAGCCCCGTCACGCCAAGTGGCGTATAGGGAATATGGTGTTAGTGACCATAAATTGTACAGACCTTCGGCACATGATTTTTGGGGTAATGTGGTCGGTATTACGCCATCGCGGCTTTACTTTACCAGAAAAAATCCGAACCCATTTAAGGCTGGACGAACTCGACCTCTTGTCCTTTGTTGTCCAGTTCACTAACCACTGACATGCAGGAGTGCAGCAATTGGGCCTACGGAACTATTGACGTCGAAATAATGAAATCTAATGAAAGCTGTCATCATCTCACGATCTCATCATCTACAAGGACGGTTTTGTGTTCTGCGGATAGCGCAATAATTGGTGTTTTGTGGCATATCAGCTTGTCAGAGAAGTGGCTAGGAAATATTGCTCTAGTATACAACATTATGGTGTCCAGCATGAGAATGGAGGCAACGACGGTGGCAATAACATAGTTGGTCACTCTAAAACGCTGATCATGCTGTCCTGGCACCGGATTCGCAAAGTTTGCTGCGGAAGATTGACAGGCAGGAATAGACGCAGCTATTCTATCTATCTATCTATCTATTGACCTTTCGAGCCGTAGCCGGCCCATAGGACATAGACCCAGATACTCTTTCTCTCTTATCTGAATGTTTATTCTAGCAGTTTTAAATCCTTATTAAACCATTATCCTAAAGATATTTTATAAAAACTCACCATTTGTGTCTGTTCTGTGAAAGCAACTCTATCTCATTGAGGGAGCCGATTCCTGCTGCTCTTGCCTCTCTGATCAATGTTCTTCTGTTTCACTCTGGGTCGGCCTCTTTTCCTCTTACCTGTTGTTTCCCACATGAGGGCTTGCTTTGTTATTCGGTTGTTATCTCTCCTCATCACATGTCCAACATATGACCATTGTCTTTTCTTGATTTCTGAAGATATTAGTGGTTGATTGACGATTTCTCTAATTTCTTCGTTTGTTTTGAATTCGTTCCACGCTATATCAAGTATGTTGGGATTTTTATTTATGATTTCTCTCTGCGGCAACCACCCCTGGTCTCAGCAGCGAGGCCCGGCTTGAAACGTCAGTTACTCATCGACGGAAAAAACATGAGTACCCCCGAAGTCGGAGTTATCTACCTGTGCGGCGAGAGACCCCTGTGCACACGGCTGCCAGGCAAAAATGGATTAACACGCAAAATTCAGCTCCTAGTCTCTAGGGACTTCGTCAGAGTTGAAAGCTGGCGAACGCAACAACAACAACAACAATACCAAGTATTTTCATTAGACATTTATTTTCGAATGCGTTCAACTTTGTTTCTATGTCTCTTGTTGTTTTCCAGCTCTCACAAGCAAACGTAAGGATAGATAGTGCGTTTGATTTGAATAGTCTAGGTTTTGTGTTTGTGCTGATGAGTTTTGATTTCCACAACTTTTCAAGGCTTCTGAAAGACATTGCTGCTTTAGCTATTCTGATTCTCATTTATTCAATTGTATTCCCTTCTCGATCAATGTGGCTTCCAAGATAGATGAAGAGGTCGATCTCTTCAACTGGTTTATTTTCCATGTATATTCTGTCATCTGTTGGAATTAAGCTTTTTATGAATTTAGCCTTTTCATGATTGATATCAAGCCCAATTTTGCTGGCTATTGATGATAGCTCATTTGTGTTTTCCTGCTTCGTTTTATCTGACAGCTATTGGTTCGCTCTAAAGGTGAGCAAGTTAACTTGGGTGTAATGTCCAGAGCATGCTGGTGTGCACGGCAATGAAATGTCAAGGAGAAATGGAAAGAAACAAATAGAGAGAAACGGTATGGTTAGAGGATGACGTAATAAACGGACGACCACAAATTAGATCGACGTTTCGTTACCGTTTTTCTCCCCCTATTTTTGTCTTCATTTCTCCTTACAATTAGCTTTAATGCAGCTTCACATTTGTATGAATTTATTTGCATGTCTTTTCCTTAATCCTACCAATGAAATATCCAATAGGTTTGCTAGCAGCTCTGGCACTGAGTGTGGTGTGACTCAAAGAAAGGGGACATCAGCAAGTTCGTTCTTCGTTCCTTAAGAATGGAGGGAGTCGGGTAAGACAATGATGTAGATATTGAAGGACGGGCGAGTACAGACGTGGAAAGGTGGTCTGAACGATCCATAGTGGTTAATGAGAAAAGTAGACGTATCTACGATCAACACTTTATAAGAATAATCAGTCTGCATATGTTTCGAGAAGTGCTGGGACGGAGGGTGGAGTGGATATGGGGAAACCCCAACTGCAAAAATAATTTATCCCATAAAAAGAATAGAATAGTAGTTGATGGCAGATCATAACAGCTGAGATTTAATAACATATAAACAAAATACCAACTTTATGAGAATTAATGCAGTTGAAAATCATCAGATTGCACTGAGAGATATACTATAACTTCACTTAGAGACGTTTATATAAACTATGAAGTAATATAGACAAAGGATGGAGGAACAGTAAATGATACCAAAGACAAATTGGAAGAGCAGTTATCATGGCACTAGGAAATGTGGAAATCACAAATATTTTAATTATGTAGTAAAAAAAAGTAAAGAGCCCCGTCACGCCAAGTGGCGTACAGGGAATATGGTGTTAGTGACCATAATTTGTACAGACCTTCAGCACATGATTTTTGGGGTAATGTGGTCGGTATTACGCTCGTGCTGTTTCACTTTCCCAGAAAAAAAAATCCGGTACCCATTTTAGGCTGGGTGAACCCGGTAGATGTCGTTTGGGATCGAACCAACATCGTGTCCTTAGTAGTCTAGTTCACAAACCACTGAGCTATTGCGGCTCCCATTTAAATTATGTATTTAAACAATTTCAAACCCAATGTAAAAATAGTCCAACTAAATAGCTGCGAAACATGGAGAACTAGAAAGATGGAACCAGGGAGATGCAGATTTCCAATAATGGGTGCTTGCACTGAGTAAAAGAAATTTAAGTAGGACAAATTTAGTAACATGGAACTGTGAGAAAGTACCAAGCAAGCAGCAGTGGATAAAGAAATGCGAAAAAGACTTTTATGTAAGGAGAAATGAAAAATAAAATAGAAGAAAACACGGTGTGGTTAAAACTTTACGTAATAAGTGGACGACACAAATTAGAACGACGTTTCGGCTCAATATGCATTCAGTAGGAACAAACATACAACACACAAACAGGTATGTATTTACGTTTGTGTTGGATAGTTCATACATTGCGGAAACCAGCTGAGAGTACTACAGGACATGTCCTGTTTTTACAATCCCCAGGGAAGGTAACAAAGAGGAAAGCCAAAATATACAGGTAGAAGAGAAGTGAAAACAAAAATGAAGAAGGTATAAAAGGATATCTGGGTTGGGTATGGAATGACATGGGAAAATATGATAAAGACTTCAAATGATCTGAGGAAGACATTGCATGATCTTTAAAAATTGGAACCAGACAGGACCGTTTATGTTCGTTGAAGATGAACGCATTCAGGTGAGCTACAGAAAAACAAGGATAGTGGTCTCGGCCAAAATCAAACTGTCTGATATCACTCTCTATGACTGGTTAGTTATCAGTGCAGATTTGTTTCAACGGCGGAAAACACTTCCGAAATGTTATCATCAGTCATGACCAAACGTTTGACTCACTACTGACTGCTTGAGTCATGATCAGTCAACAGGATTGATCAAGATCCTACTCTAATCCGTCCCACCCTCCCCCACCCCTTTTTAGTGAGTACTAGCCAGGTTAATTACTGATAAACCGAGTTGGAATATATAAGGAAAGGCAAATCCGGTACACAAGAATATCGTGCTGGAGTCGGATGCGTTTGACTGATAATGTGCATTACCGCTCCATGACAGAATGTGTTACAGCCAATCACACCCTAATGGGCGGACGGTGAAGAAAAACAATCGTCGAGTTGACACAGCAGAAGATGAAGAAGGAGATAGTAAGGAGGATGAAGTGGACAATGAAAAGAGGATTATAAAAAGATGATCGAGAAGAATGAGATAAAAAGAAGAAGGGGAGAAGAAAGATGAACAGAAGGAGGAAAAAGACAGAAAAAAGACAGAGAAGAATGAATGAGGATGAAGAAGAAGTGGAAGAAGAGCATGAGGAAGAAGAAGAAGAAGAAGAAGAAACCTAAATTATTTTTAATCTAAAACAATCGGTTTTATATAGCCGGCAGACCATTGGATCCCAACGAAAACAAGTGAACAAGTCTAGATACATGTATAACTTAAACTACTTCCCGTTAGTCATTGGGCGGGACATGCCTTGTTTCAAGAAACAGGACCTTAAATGATATAATATTAACTGCCATAATAAATAGAGACGGATCTTCATGTTGTTTTGTGCAACACTCAAGGATACTAGCTGTCACCGACGCTTTAATCATTTATCTATGGTCATCAATTATAGCAAGTTTCCTACCTCAGAGCTCAGACTAGCAAGGTGTTGCACTATTGGGATTATAAATCAGAGGTTCCCAAACTGTTGGCACACGCGACACCCTTTCCAGGCTGACCATATGCCAGCTGTCCGCTTAATGGCTGTTACGATCGTACCAGTGGGGTGGGTACACTCTTACTTCCTGATATAAAATATACATGCTTATTCTTTCCTTCCTCGTTTGCCTTCCTCGTTTGCGGCCAAACCATTGTATATGTTGCTTCTTTATATATTCTATGGCGGCGGTTATTTCCAGCTTTTTTTCTCAGTTCCTAATTTCTGATCTTATCTCTCAGGCTATAGGATATATAGAACAACAACAACTTAAATGGTTTGGCCACCTGGTCAGAATGAATCCTCACCAATCACCATCAAGGGCGTTCTTCTCGAGAATACATGGGAAAAGACCAAGAGGAAGACCCAGAAGAAGATGGATAGATGCAGTGACAGAGACATGTAACAACAAAGGAAAATCACTAATTCAGACAATTCGAGCAGCACAAGAACGACAAATGATATAACCACGACACCTTTTAGGTATCAGTGAAAGAGAAAAGAAGAAGAAGATCTCTCAGGCTGTTTCCTGTTATTTGTCTAACACATTTAACCTAGGTAGTTGTTATTTTACTTATTGTTCCTGCATCGAGGTCCAGGACTGACATTGGTGGCATCTGGTTGTAATGAAGATTGTATTGTAGAGTGTCAGTTTTGTCTCTAGAGCTATTTCCTTATTGGGCAATAGTGGTGATAGCTGTGCAATGGTTTGATTTGACAATATAGCAATATATATATATATATATATATATATATATATATATATATATATATTATATATATATATATATATACATGTATAATATATAGAAATATAGAAATATAGAAATATGTATATATATATATATATATATATATATATATAGAGAGAGAGAGAGAGAGAGAGAGAGAAAATATAGAGGATAATAAATATATATAGAAAAAATAGAATATATAGCAAATATACAAATGTATAGAAATATAGAAATATATATAGAAATATATCATCATCATCATGTGCCATACCGGTTGGCGTAGGCGATTATGTCCTTCCACAATCTTCTATCAGCAGTGCATCGTATCAGTTCTGTTGTTGATTGTTTTCCATGCCATGACACTAAGCTATTCAGTATTTTATCTCTTTGTCGCCCGCGATCTCTCTTTCCTTTTATTTTGCCAGCTGTAACCAAGTATTCCAACTTTCCTCTTCTCATGATGTGCCTAAAAAATGTTGATTGCATCTTCTAGTGTTTTTTAGGAGTTCCCTTTTTGTGTTGGCCTCTTTGAGAATTTCCTCACTGGTTTTTTTTTAGCTGTACAGGGAACTTTCAACATTCTTCTGAGAATATCCCATCTCTGAGGCATCTAACCGTCTTTTCATTTTGTTTGTCTACAGCCCATTATTTGCTTCCATAGTTCAGAATTCGTTCTATATAGCACCGAAGAACTATCTTTCTCACTTCTATTGACATAGATTTGTTGTATTGGATATTTTTCATTTTCGGAAATGCTATTTTGGCCTGAACTATTCTGCTTTTTATTTCTGTGGTGCATCTCCTGTATGATGTTATTATTATGTCCAAATATTTCAAACGTTGCACTTGTTTCAGATTTGTCCTATTTATTTTTATGCTGCATGATGGTAATGATTATTTCTTCGATATAACCATAGCTTCTGTTTTCTTACTATTCAGACTGAAACCCTTATTATTGCTTTCTTTTTACTATAACCGTGCTGAAAAATGTAAAACTGAAATAAACAAAAGAATAGGAATGGCAAAAGTAATTTTAATGTCACGAAAAATATCATCATCATCATCAAGTACCGGGCCTAGTAGCGTAGGTGATCAAGTCTCTCCACAACTTTCGATCTCGGCAGCTATTTATCATTTCTGTTGTTGACCTTCTGCCAAGCCATTCTCTTAAGCTGTCTGTTATTTTTTCTCTTTGCTTCCCTCTATCTCTTTGTCCCTCAATTTTTCCAGTTGTTACAATATATTCAAGTTGTTCTCTTCTCATTACATGGCCAAAAATGATGATTGTCTCTTCCTAACATTGGAAGTTAGCTCTTTTTTTGCTTTGATCTCTCTCAGAACGTTTTAATTACTCTTCTTAGCTGTCCATGGTATTCTCAACATTCTTCTGTAAAACCACATTTCTACAGACTCCAGTGATTTTCTTGTATGTTGTCCTATTATCCATGACTCGCATCCATATGTTATGACTGGCTCTACGTAACATTTAAGAACTCTTTTTCTTGTTTCTATTGTCAAAAATGGATTGCATAGCATTTTCCTCATTTTTTGGAAAGCTGCTTTTGCCTGCGCCATTCTGCATCTCACCTCTTTTGTACATCTTCCGTCTGAGGTTAACAAAGTTCCCAAATATTTAAATTAATTTACCTGTTTTAATGTTGTTCCACTTGTCTTTATTTTGCACTGAGGTGATGTCTTTTTCTTTGTCGTTACCATTACCTCTGTCTTTTTGCTATTAAGGCTGAGTCCTTTATTTTTGCTTTCTTTCACTATAATGTCCAACATTTCTTGTAACTCATTTTCACTCTTAGCGATTAATACTGTATCATCAGCATACCTTTGTTATTTATATTATGTCCTCCAATTGATATTCCAGGCATGTCCCTTATGGATCTTAAAATAATCTCACTATAAATATTAAACAAATCTGGTGACAGCACACAACCTTGTCTAACACCCTGTTTTATTTTTTTAAACATTCCCAATTGGTTTCCAGTTCTTATGACCGCTGTTTGTTGCCAGTACATGTTCTTTATTATTCTTAGATCTTTGCTGTCTATGTTTATGCTTTCTAAAATGTTGATTATTTCTTTGTGCTTTACTTTGTCAAATGCCTTGGTGTAATCTATGAAACATAGGTATAGATCTGTTTTCACCTCTATGGCTCTTGCTACTAAGATCTTATGATATAAATGGCATTGCTTGTTCCTTTATCTCTAACAAAACCACACTGTTGATCGCTAATTTCTGGACTGATTTTGTTTCGCATTCTTCACATGATGATTCTTAGTAATATCTTAGTCATGTGACTCATAAGGCTTATTGTGCGATGATCATCATCAAAACAAAGAACACCAGGCTAAAAACTAAACCTATCAAAATATTATACCTTCTGAATATTCCTGTATAATGCAGAAACATGGACATTAGACAAGAAAACAGAATAGAAAATTGAAGCCTTTGAAAGTCTTTGGAGTTATAGAAGAATGTGAAGAATTGGATGGAAAGAACAGTACACAAATGATGAAATCTTAATTCTACTAAAAGTGAAAATAAAACTCCTAACACAATTCATACAAGGCAAATATTATTTTTGGGCATGTTAAAAGACACATCAGCCTACTGAAAGTAATATTGAAAGAGAAATTACAAGGTAAAAGAGGCAAAGACAGACCAATCTGCCTATATTAGAGAGACAGACCCGGCACATAACGAACAAGTATTTGTTGTGCCTGGCCTGTCTCCTTTCTTCTCCGCCTTTTGTCTTCTGAATCTGATATAAGCACTGTCTGGAAAGTCGCTGGGCTATTTTTATTTGTGTTCTCCATGTGCCACGATCTGCAGCCAGATTTTTCCAGGTTCTTTCATCATCATCATCGAGTGCCGTCTCCGCAACGAAGGTTGGCTACCATGGAGCGCCATTCTGCTCTGCCTCTTGCTTTGATGGTGCAGGTTGTCATAGGCTGATATGTCCATCTTTTGATGTTACTCGTCCATGTTAGTCTTGGTCTGCCCTCTGCCTCTTTTACCTGTATTTTCCACTCCAGGACTACTTTTAGTAGACTGTTGTGTCTTTTAACATGGCCCAAAAATCGCATTTTTCTTGTTTTAATTTTGCTTAGTAGTTCTCTTTTCATTTTTAGTTATTTTTAGACTTCATCATTTGTTTTCTTTTCCTCCCATCCAATTCTACCTATTCTTCCCTATATCCACATTACAAAGGCTTAAATTTTCTGTTCTGTTTTCTTGTCTAATGTCCATGTTTCTGCACCATACAGGAATATTGAGAAAATTTAACATTTTGGTATTCTTAGTTTCAGCCCTGCTGTTATTTGTTTTGTTGTTAGTATGTTCTTCATGACATTAAAATTACTTTTTGCCATTGCTATTCTTTTGTTTATTTCAGTTGTATATTTTTAATCACTGGTTATAGTACTTTACTTTTTTTAAAACATAATACGTCTATATATACACATATATCCATATATACACATATACACATATATCCATATATACACATATATCCATATATACACATATATCCATATATACACATATATCCATATATACACATATATCCATATATACACATATATCCATATATACACATTCTGTGTTTCGTTTATTGGAGTTTAGAATCAGTCATATTGTACTAGTCACAAAGAGAACATTGATTTCGTGTAAATAATCTTTTATACCATCTATTCCAGGACTTCTTAGTCAACGGACAGCTGCTCAGTATGACTCTCATTCCTAGTGAGTTGAAAGAAAATCTCGGAAGGTGCAAAATCAATTCTAATGTTTAGAGTTCGTGCTAGCGACAATGTGAACAAATATGGCCGATTTGGTCTAGCCATTTAAGACGTGCTGATCATAGAGTTAGGAAATCTAAATAACTTAGTTATCCATTTGATTGCTGCACATTCTTTTATTCAAATGGTTTATACAAGTCTTATTATCCACTTCGTTGTGACGACTATTTTTCCTCATTTCACGTTAAACTTATCCACTTAGTTATGATATCTTATTATCTAGTTCATTGTAATATCAATGTATTTAGTGTTCATAATATTGAAACTGTTTCTTCTTCTTCTCTCTTACTTCCTCATTTGCCTTTCAGCTTCTAGTGGTGATATAATTTGCGGTCTTTTACTTTTCTGTTGGCTTCTCCTACTGTTTCCTAGTGTTTGTAATTTCCCATCAATCCATCTTTATTGTGGTCGGCCCTTGGGACTGGTGTTCTCGCCACCGCTTATTGAAGGCTCGTTGCCATGTGTGACTGTCTAATCTAACCTTCATCTAGTACTTATATGTAGCCTTCACCTATTTAGATGCAGCCGTCATCTAGTACTGAGATGTGCCCTCACTTAGTACTGTTAGATGCAGCCGTCATCTAGTACTTAGAAGTAGCCCTCACCTAGTACTGTTAGATGCAGCCGTCATCTAGTACTTAGATGTTGCCTTCATCTAGTACCCCGGTGTGGCCATTACTTAGTACTTATACGTAGCCTTCACTTGGTACGTTGATGTAGCCTTCACTTAGTACGTTGATGTAGCCTTCACTTAGTACGTTGATGCAGCCTTCACTTAGCACGTTTGATGTAGCCTTCATTTAGTACGTTGATGTAGCCTTCACTTAGTACGTTGATGAGCCTTCACTTAGTACGTTGATATAGCCTTCACTTAATATTTAGATATAGCTTCCACGTAGTACCATATATGGTTTCACCTAGTACTGTTAGATGTAGCCCTCACCTAGTACTGTTAGATGTAGCCCTCACCTAGTACTGTTGGTGTAGCCCTCACCTAGTACTGTTAGATGTAGCCCTCACCTAGTACTGTTAGATGTAGCATTCACCTAGTACTGTTAGATTTAGCACTCACCCAGTACTGTTGGATGTAGCCCTCACCTACTACTGTTAGATGTAGCCCTCTCCTAGTACTGTTAGATGTATCCCTCACATAGTACTGTTATATATAGCCCTCTCTAGTACTGTTAGATGTAGCCCTCACCTAGTACTGTTAGACATAGCCCTCATCTAGTACTGTTAGATGTAGCCCTCACCTAGTACTGTTAGATATAGCCCGCATTTAGTACTGTTAGATGTAGCCCTCATCTAGTACTGTTAGATGTAGTCCTCATCTAGTACTGTTAGATGCAGCCGTTATCTAAAACTTAGATGTTGCCTTCATCTAGTACTCCGATGTGGCCATTACTTAGTACTTATACGTAGCCTTCACTTAGTACGTTGATGTAGCCTTCACTAGTACGTTGATGTAGCCTTCACTTAGTACGTTGATGTACCTCCACTAAGCACGTTGATGTAGCCATCACTTAGTATTAGATATAGCTTCCACGTAGTACCCATATGTGGACTTCACTTAGTACTGTTAGATATAGCCCTCACCTACTACTGTTAGGTGTAGCCCTCACCTAGTACTGTTAGATCTAGCCCTCACCTAGTACTGTTAGATCTAGCCCTCACCTAGTACTGTTAGATATAGCCTCACCTAGTACTGTTAGATCTAGCCCTCAACTAGTACTGTTGGGTCTAGCTCTCACCTGGTACTGTTAGATCTAGCCCTCAACTAGTACTGTTAGATCTAGCCCTCACCTAGTACTGTTAGATCTAGCCCTCACCTAGTACTGTTAGATCTAGCCCTCACCTAGTACTGTTAGATCTAGCCCTCACCTAGTACTGTTAGTTATAGCCCTCAACTAGTACTGTTAGATGTCACTCTCACCTAGTACTGTTAGTCATAGCCCTCACCTAGTACTGTTAGATATAGCCCTCACCTAGTACTGTTCGATCTAGCCCTCACCTAGTACTGTTAGATATAGCCCTCACCAAGTACTGTTAGATCTAGCCTCACCTAGTACTGTTGGATCTAGCTCTCACCTGGTACTGTTAGATCTAGCCCTCAACTAGTACTGTTAGATCTAGCCCTCACCTAGTACTGTTAGATCTAGCCCTCACCTAGTACTGTTAGATCTAGCCCTCACCTAGTACTGTTAGATCTAGCCCTCACCTAGTACTGTTAGATATAGCCCTCACCTAGTACTGTTAGATATAGCCCTCAACTAGTACTGTTAGATGTCACTCTCACCTAGTACTGTTAGTCATAGCCCTCACCTAGTACTGTTTATCTAGCCCTCACCTAGTACTGTTAGATATAGCCCTCACTAGTACTGTTAGATGTCACTCTCACTAGTACTGTTAGTCATAGCCTTCACCTAGTACTGTTAGATATAGCCCTCACCTAGTACTGTTAGATATAGCCCTCACCTAGTACTGTTAGATATAGCCCTCACCTAGTACTGTTAGATGTCACTCTCACCTAGTACTGTTAGACATAGCCCTCAACTAGTACTGTTAGATGTAGCCCTCACCTAGTACTGTTAGATATAGCCCTCAGCTAGTACTGTTAGATGAAGCCATCATCTAATACTGTTAGATGTCACTCTCACCTAGTACTGTTAGATGTAGCCATCGTCTAATACTGTTAGATGTAGCCCTCACCTAGTACTGTTAGATCTAGCCCTCAACTAGTACTGTTAGATCTAGCTCTCACCTAGTACTGTTAGATCTAGCCCTCAACTAGTACTGTTAGATCTAGCCCTCACCTAGTACTGTTAGATATAGCCCTCACCTAGTACTGTTAGATCTAGCCCTCACCTAGTACTGTAGATCTAGCCCTCACCTAGTACTGTTAGATATAGCCCTCAACTAGTACTGTTAGATGTCACTCTCACCTAGTACTGTTAGACATAGCCCTCACCTAGTACTGTTAGATATAGCCCTCACCTAGTACTGTTAGATATAGCCCTCACCTAGTACTGTTAGATATAGCCCTCACCTAGTACTGTTAGATGTCACTCTCACCTAGTACTGTTAGACATAGCCCTCAACTAGTACTGTTAGATGTAGCCCTCACCTAGTACTGTTAGATATAGCCCTCACCTAGTACTGTTAGATGTAGCCATCATCTAATACTGTTAGATGTCACTCTCACCTAGTACTGTTAGACATAGCCCTCAACTAGTACTGTTAGATGTAGCCCTCACCTAGTACTGTTAGATATAGCCCTCACCTAGTACTGTTAGATGTAGCCATCATCTAATACTGTTAGATGTAGCCCTCACCTAGTACTGTTAGATGTAGCCATAATCTAATACTGTTAGATGTAGCCCTCATCTAGTACTGTTAGATGTAGCCCTCATCTTGTACTGAGTTCTGTTAGGTGCAGCCGTCATCAAGTACTTAGATGTTGCTTTCATCTAGTACTCCGATGTGGCCATTACTTTGTACTTATACGTAGCCTTCACTTAGTACGTTGATGTAGCCTTCACTTAGTACGTTGATGTAGCCTTCACTAAGCACGTTGATGTAGCCTTCACTTAGTATTTAAATATAGCTTCCACGTAGTACTCATATGTGGACTTCACCTAGTATTGTTAGATGTAGCCCTCATCTAGTACTGTTAGATGTAGCCCTCACCTGGTACTGTTAGATATACCCTCACCTAGTATTGTTAGATGTAGCCTCAACTAATACTGTTAGATGCAGCACTCATCTAGTACTGTTAGATGTAGCCATCTCCTAGTACTGTTAGTGAGCCCTCAACTAGTACTGTTTGGATGTAGCCCTCACCTAATGCTTAGATGAGAAAACTGTTTGCCAAAAATGAAACTCTGAAACAGACAGTAAGTCTTCATATATGCATCAGATCTCAATAATAAACAATGAAGAAAATGAAAGTTGCTTGTTTTTTGTTGTTGTTGTTGTTTTTTTTTTTTTTTTGTTATTTTTATTTTTCTTTGTTTTAACAGCATCATAGCGACAACGAACATGCACATACAACACACATGCTACAATCATAAATCAAGACACTACAGGAGACCAAGATATGTTTATCAACGAGCGCAGCTGAATGCGCAATAGACGAAGAAGAAGGAGGAGGAGGTACAATAGACGAAGAAGAAGGAGGAGGAGGTGCAATAGACGAAGAAGGAGGAGGAGGAGGTGCAATAGACGAAGAAGAAGGAGGAGGAGGTGCAATAGACGAAGAAGAAGGAGGAGGAGGTGCAATAGACGAAGAAGAAGGAGGAGGTGGTGCAATAGACGAAGAAGAAGAGGAGGAGGTGCAATAGACGAAGAAGGAGGAGGAGGAGGTGCAATAGACGAAGAAGAAGGAGGAGGAGGTGCAATAGACAAAGAAGAAGAGGAGGAGGTGCAATAGACGAGAAGAAGAAGGAGGAGGTACAATAGACGAAGAAGAGGTGGAGGAGGTGCAATAGACGAGAAGAAGGAGAGGAGGTGCAATAGACGAAGAAGAAGGGGAGGAGGTGCATAGACGAAGAAGAAGGAGGAGGAGGTACAATAGACGAAGAGAAAGAGCGGAGGTGCAATAGACGAAGAAGGAGGGGTGCAATAGACTAAGAAAAGGGGAGAGGTGCAATAGACGAAGAAGGAGGGGAGGAGGTGCAATAGACGAAGAAGGAGGAGGAGGAGGTACAATAGACGAAGAAGGAGGAGGAGGAGGTACAATATACGAAGAAGGAGGAGGAGGAGGGTACAATAGGATCAGAAGAAGGAGGAGGAGGAAGGTACAATAGAGGAAGAAGGAGGAGGAGGAGGTACAATAGACGATGAAGGAGGAGGAGGTGGTACAATAGACGACGAAGAAGAGGAGGAGGTACAATAGACGAAGTAGGAGGAGGAGGAGGTACAATAGACGAAGAAGGAGGAGGAGGAGGTACAATAGACGAAGAAGGAGGAGGGGCACAATAGACGAAGAAGGAGGAGGAGGAGGTACAATAAACGAAGAAGGAGGAGGAGGAGGTACAATAGACGAGAAGAAGGAGGAGGAGGTACAATAGACGAAGAAGAATGAGGATGAGGAGGTACAATAGACGAAGAAGAGGAGGAGGAGGTACAATAGACGAAGAAGGAGAGAGGAGAAGGTGCAATAGAGACAAAAAGAATGAGGAGGTGCAATAGACGAAGAAGAGGAGGAGGAGGTGCAATAGAAAAGAAGAAAGAGCAGGAGGTGCAATAGACGAAGAAAGAAAGGGAGGAGGTGCAATAGACGAGAAGGAGAGGAGGAGGTGCAATAGACGAAGAAGAAGAAGGAGGAGGTGCAATAGACGAAAAAGAATGAGGAGGTGCAATAGACGAAGAAGAAGGAGGAGGAGGGATGCAATAGACGAAGAAGAAGAGCAGGAGTTGCAATAGACGAAGAAGAAGAGGAGGAGGGTGCAATAGACGAAGAAGAAAGAGCAGGAGGTAAAATAGACGAAGAAGAAGGAGGAGGAGGTGAAATAGACGAAGAAGAAGGAGGAGGAGGTGCAATAGACGAAGAAGAAAGGAGGAGGTACAATAGACGAAGAAGGAGGAGGAGGTACATAGGCGAAGAAGAAGGAGGAGGAGGTACAATAGACGAAGAAGAAAGAGCAGGAGTGCAATAGACGAAGAAGAAGGAGGAGGAGGTACAACAGACGAAGAAGAAAGAGCAGGAGGTGCAATAGACGAAGAAGAAAGAGCAGGAGGTGCAATAGACGAAGAGGAAAGAGCAGGAGGTGCAATAGACGAATAAGAAAGAGCAGGATGTGCAATAGACGAAGAAGAAGGAGGAGAGGTACAATAGACGAAGAAGGAGGAGGAGGAGGTGCAATAGACGAAGAAGGATGAGGAGGTACAATAGACGAAGAAGAACGAGGAGGAGGTACAATAGGCGAAGAAGAAAGAGCAGGAGGTGCAATAGACGAAGAAGGAGAGGGAGGAGGTACAATAGGCGAAGAAGAAGAGGAGGAGGTACACATAGACGAAGAAGAAGAGCAGAAGGTGCAATAGACGAAGAAGAAGGATGAGGAGGTACAATAGACGAAGAAGAAAGAGGAGGAGGTACAATAGGCGAAGAAGAAGGAGGAGGAGGTACAATAGACGAAGAAGGAGGAGGAGGTACAATAGGCGAAGAAGAAGGAGGAGGAGGTACAATAACGAAGAAGAAAGAGCAGGAGTGCAATAGACGAAGAAGGAGGGGGTGCAATAGACGAAGAAAGAGGGGGAGAGAGGTGCAATAGACGAAGAAGGAGGGGAGGAGGTGCAATAGACGAAGAAGGAGGAGGAGGGGTACAATAGACGAAGAAGGAGGAGGAGGAGTACAATATACGAAGAAGGAGGAGGAGGAGGTACAATAGGAGCAGAAGAAAGGAGGAGGAGAGGTACAATAGAGGAAGAAGGAGGAGGAGGAGGTACAATAGACGATGAAGGAGGAGGAGGAGGTACAATAGACGAAGAAAAGGAGGAGGAGGTACAATAGACGAAGAAGGAGGAGGAGGAGGTACAATAGACGAAGAAGGAGGAGGAGGAGGAGGTACAATAGACGAAAAGGAGGAGGGGGCACAATAGACGAAGGAGGAGGAGGTACAATAAACGAAGAAGAGGAGGAGGAGGTACAATAGACGAAGAAGAAGGAGGAGGAGGTACAATAGACGAAGAAGAATGAGGAGGAGGAGGTACAATAGACGAAGAAGAAGGAGGAGGAAGTACAATAGACGAAGAAGGAGGAGGAGAAGGTGCAATAGACGAAAAAGAATGAGGAGGTGCAATAGACGAAGAAGAAGGAGGATGAGGTGCATAGACAAAGAAGAAAGAGCAGGAGGTGCAATAGACGAAGAAGAAAGAGGAGGAGGTGCAATAGACGAAGAAGGAGGAGGGGAGGTGCAATAGACGAAGAAGGAGAAGGAGGAGGTGCAATAGCGAAAAAGAATGAGGAGAGTGCAATAGACAAAGAAGAAGGAGGGAGGTGCAATAGACGAAGAAGAAAGAGCAGGAGGTGCAATAGACGAAGAAGAAAGAGGAGGAGGTGCAATAGACGAAGAAGAAAGAGCAGGAGGTACAATAGACGAAGAAGATGGAGGAGGAGGTGCAATAGACGAAGAAGAAGGAGGAGGAGGTGCAATAGACGAAGAAGAAGGAGGAGGAGGTACAATAGACGAAGAAGAAGGAGGAGGAGGTACAATAGGCGAAGAAGAAGAGGAGGAGGTACAATAGACGAAGAAGAAAGAGCAGGAGGTGCAATAGACGAAGAAGAAGGAGTGAGAGGTACAACAGACGAAGAAGAAGGAGCAGGAGGGCAATAGACGAAGAGAAAGAGCAGGAGGTGCAATAGACGAAGAAGAA